>WNYA01001754.1:0-61000 GCA_019512145.1 Engystomops pustulosus | reverse complement strand
TGTGATCTTGAAAAATGTTTTGTCGTGGTACAGGCCCTCCTTGCCCTCACATATTCGCCTATGGGAGATTTTGATGGTGGTGTGGGGCATGACAACTGAGGAGTGTAACAATGTATTACGTATGTTTTTTTAACGGTAGAGCGTTGTATAAACCTTACGCCTGCAGTGTCCCCAGTTAGAGGAGTGTCAAGAAAGAAATGTTGTTGGGTTGATATTCGTGAGGTAATTTAAGGTTAAATGAATTTTGTTTTAATGTAATCCACAAATAGATCGACTGTTTTTTCCACTCCGTGTCACGAATCCAGAAGGAGCACAGTAGTCTATGTACCTACATAGTTGGTTGATAGATAAATCTTCAAGTTTAGAAATAAGCTGCGCATCTGGAAATCGGCATCCTGATGGGGTCCAATGTGAAAAAAGAGCCTGAGTTTGTTAAGGCGATCTGGATTATCCAGAGGGAATAATGGTGAAGGAGTTGATGCATTACTATGTTTCATCCATGTAGCATGGGAAAGTAGTAATCAGCTCATAGAACCAAATATTTGTTTTAAAATAAAAGTCCTTTGGACCGGTGTTTGCCGGCCGTAATTAGACAGACCAAGGTGAACTGGCTTTCAAGTCTGTTCAATATATAGGCTTCAGACCGTGTTGAATGCCAACAAAAAGTGGGAAAAGCCCCCAACAATACACGATTTAGAGCATTATTTGTAAAGGATATATATTGTAGATATGCATGGAGGTCCCTGGCCAGGGAGCACGTGTTTAACCGTGGCCGTAGACAACAACTATAGTAAAACACAAAAAAGATTACAGTAACAGCTCACCCTTAGTTGGCTAGGTCTTGATAGTAGTATTGCTAGGCGAGTGCAAGGTAGTACCAGTGACACTGGTCCGGAAATCCAGAGTCAAAATTTTGAAGACTGCAGAAAGGGAACAATGGGGAATCCAGCATCCCAACCAAAAGACTCCAAAGGAAAAAGCGCTGTTAAAACATATCAAAATTTTTATTCTTCACATGTTAAGAAAAAGAAGAATAGAAAAAAGTCCATTATACAAAAATGTGAGAGCAACATGAATGGTACATACATCGGAAAGACCAAAAAGTACAGTGGTACACGCGTTTCGGACTCCCGCTTGTTAGTCCTTAGGTCATGCCTGGTTTTGCTGTAACCTCGATTACAGGTAATCAATTCTTGGCCATATCCAGTTTTTTGGGGGGTTTTGTTTCTTTTCTAGAATAATGCTCTGGAGTAACCCTTTTCCCTAAATCTCTTTTTAATAATTGTTTGTTATCTATTCATCCTGCTCAATCGTACAATTCCTTCTATCCTTTTATTTGACCTCGGTTGGTATTATTAATCCATGTCTATGGTCTATTTAAATTGAATAAAACTATTCACATCCAGCGGCTTACAATAGTTCTAGTGTTTATTATTGTTTCCCTTCCTCTAAACCAAATCAAAATCTAAAAAATGTTAGTTTTTCATCGCTCTCATATGTGAATCCTAAATTCTATTCATATATTCAATTCTCAATATACCAATGAATCACTTAAAAACCCAATATTCTCCTTAAACCTATAGTCATAAAAATAAAATCTTCTTCCCATTTTTTCATGTACAGGTGGCGAACGATGGTGCAAATTTTGCCCCATACTGTTCCGCCAACCTGTCATAGAATTGTTGATCAAACCAAAATAGTTATGTTCTAAACAAAATTTAATTGCCTCCAATAAAAGTATCTTTTTTTTTGCCATCCGATCTCACTGATGGTCTCCAATTTCTCTTTTATGGCTTTAATACCTCATTTCTGGGGTATCGATGGTATAAAGTTGACACATCACAAGAAACATAATATGATATTATTATCCTTCGTCCTACATTTAGAGTTTTCTAGTAATTTAATCAAATGTGTTGAATCCCTTAAGTATGATTCATCTTTTTTATTGATGGCTGTAGTATCTAATCTTCCCCCAGCCGGTAATTGATGGAATTATGCCTCCACACAAATCATTGTGCACTCTGTGGGTTCCTGCTACTGCTGAAGCCACCTCCACACTATATTATTGTGCCATCTGTGGCGCGCCTGCTGCTGATGCCACCTACCACACTATATCATTGTGCCACTCTGTGGCTCCTGCTGCTATGACCTGCCACCTCGCACTATATCATTGTGCCACTCTGGGGGCTCCTGCTTCTGCTGCCGCCAGTTCCACACTCTTATTGTGCCACTTTGTGGCCTCCTGCTGCTGCCAACTGACCGCGTCTCCCTGGAACACCCTGTGATTTTTATAATCTGTTTTCACCCTCAATCGCTCATGATGTTGCCACTATGTATATTCCACTCATTCATTTGTCAAAGGAATGAAAAGCCTCAGGATTGATACCAAAGCAGGAGTGGATATAGAAACAGAGGACATGCAAATACCCATTTACTGGTCATCTGTTTTGGATCCACTCCTGTTTGTTTTTGGTTTTAGCAATACTGATGGAGTATTGACCGATTGAAGCGGACACGGACGGACGCAATCAAGGAAAAATGATCATTGACATCATGCAGAATTACTGCTGAACCCTATCCACTCTTTGGGGGGTTTCTAAATGTATAGGGTTAACAGAACAGGTTCTGGTCGTAATCTATGGAATCATTGATGTTGGTGTAAAAGAGTGCACTCTTGTTGTTATAGTGGTATCTTGGCCCTCAGCTCAGTCCATTTGAGCTGGCACAGACGTTACCTTGTCAGGCTGCATTCCCGCTTCCCATTCTAAGAGTGACGGCTTTCATGTGCTGTATACTAAAACAACAGCATTGTTTGAAGACCAACCATGCACCCTATGCATATTTAAGTAGGCACAACGTTCTTACAACACCCTACAGGCTCTCTGCAGCTAGGAAATACCTGTTTTTTATTGTGCATTCATCAATGGATCGCATTCCAGTCGAATCAAATTTAAAAAAAAAATTCAGAGAATCGGGACGAACCGACATTTTAACAAATTCGCCCCTCTCTATTGATGATATTCAAATACGCATCCAGTAGAGCTTTTTTATGGTAACCATCTTTCCCAGGATTACATGTCTTGTTACAGTGGTATATCAACTAAATAACTTGGCAGAAGCTTTGTGACTACCCCTGGGAAGTCACCCAATCGTAACGGATTCAACATATTGATAGAATGTACAGCTCTAGGGGTCCATGTTTACAAGTTTTTTTAATTTGAGTAGGTTTTTTGCATACGTTTTTATTACGTTTACAGATTTTTTAATTAGTCATTTAATCCTCCATATTAGTTTATAAAATTAATGTTACCAAAAAAGGAAAAATGGGGGTCTCTATTGGTAGGTTATTTGGAACTTTTTCAAGTGTGGCTAATAAGCCCTAAAGCACACATAACCAAGGAGTAAAAATTAACTTTTTTAGTAATATTTATTAAACGATGAACAAAGGTGGTTTTTAAAAAAACCCAGGGTTGCATCCACATCACGTGTGCGTATGTCCTAGTGCTGATTGTACAGATCAGCCAGAATGGATGTTATGAATTGTCACATATATATTGGGGTCAGACTGTTGACTGTGGGTGATGTCTACAGTGTGAGACTCCAAAATGGAGTATATGTAGTTTATAGCTAGAGCAGGTGGATCCAATGGGGCGCAGTTCGCTTCCTCTATTTAGTTCGGGAGGGATTAATTCATTTGTTCCCCAGACGGGTTGTTTGGGGGATGTTGTTATTGTTTATTATATCCCTATGAGGGTCCGATTGGTATGACGGATGTGGATATTTAAATATTGGAGTACTTAAAGTATTTGAGAATTAATCCACAGTCAGCCCCCAATAGGGCATACTAACTGGACGGCGCCTCTGAAAGGATTCATGTTGATTTATCACCCTGCATGCTGATTGTCAGCTAAAGCAGTCGTCTCAAACCCTGTTAATTAGACATTCACACCACACCACTCCTAGCATTGATTCTAACTGCCTCCTAAATAAATTACTAGTAAGTTCAACTGATATGTGTGCCACCCTGCTGAGTTAAAAATTGCTACTAAAGCCCCCCAATTCATAACATCCAGTCTGGCTGATCAATACAATCAGCTCTCAGGACATAACGACCACGTGTTTGGATGCAACCTGTGTTTTTTATAAACCACCTTTTGTTCATCATTCATTAAATATTACTAATAATATTAAATAAAAGTTAATTTTTACTCCTTGGTTATGGTGCCTTAAGGCTTAGAAGCTGATTAAAGAAGCTTTAATTGACGAGAAAACAAGTGGAAAGATAAATATATATATTTCAGCTCTTTGTTCTTTTACCAACAATTTGTTAGAATAATGAATTCAACTATTATTTAACAGTTTTTCTTTTCATTACAATAGAAACTGTTGTTTTAATACCCATATTTTTTGGACTAAGGAGCACCATCAATAAATGCCTGCTAAACGTTTAGGTTATATATATAGTAGAAAGATACGATAATATAGATGGCCCGTAGAGGCTACAACAAGGTATGTATTAAATTTTAATAATATGTGTATTATTCTGTGACTTTTTAAAATGTTATTGTAATTACCTATTATCCATTTCAACACTACTTTCTTCAAGCAGTTCCTTTTTTTAAAGCAGTCTACTGTCAAAATATTAAAGCTTTAATATAAAATTAAGCAATGTAAGTGAAAAAACTGGCATTAAAATGTCATTTGTACAAATTAATTTGTGCAACTGCTGCCAAGTTCCTATGCCCATGTAACGCTCGTGCCAAAACGCTCCCTCTATTCGTTATATAGGTGGTATTAATTTTTTGTGTTTCTTGTGTGTGAACTGTGACTTAGGTTCTGTGTTTGGATTTATTAGAGCCACCCCCTGCTCTCTGCAGTGCACCCCTGCGTGCAAGGGTACTGGCCTGATGGACAGCTGCTGCAGAGGCATGTCCAGGAAACTGCCTTATTTACCTGCCTACTCCCATCAGACCTGCTGGTTCTTTTCAGTCTCCTGTGTTCTCTAATGCTTTTGCTATTGGTTTGTTGCTATTCTGGTTAACCTCTGCTCTTTGTCTACCAACCATTCTATTTGCTATACGATTCTATACATATCTTTGCCCGCCATCTTGGTTTTGATTTAATTTTTTCCAACTCCACTGTCTGTCTGTATCTGTAGGGAATTTTCAAGGACCATTAATTAGGTTCATGATGGCGGGGTTTCCCTTGTAGGGCGTTATTTGCTTCCAAATACACCAGTCTTATCACTTTCTAAATAGGGTTATGAGGTGGTGTTAGATAATGAAACAACTGTAAATAAAACTCTTGTATCCTAAATAGAGATAGCGAGCACTAAATGCTCGGTACTCGTTATTCGAGACGAACTTTTCCCCGATGCTCGAGTGCTCGCTCGAATAACGAGCCCCATTGAAGTCAATGGAGACTCGAGCATTTTTCAGGGGACCAGGCTCTGCACAGGGAAGCTTGGCCAAACACCTGGAACCTCAAGAACAGGATGGAAACCCACGGAAATGGACAGGAACAGCAGGGGCAGCATGCATGGATGCCTCTGAGGCTGCTTAATCGCACACTTATGCCAAAACTAATGGGCAACAGCATGGCCATGACAGAGTGACAGAATGAAACTAGATAGCATCTAAAACATCCTAATTGTACCCGACACTAATAGGGGGACAGCATGCAGAGGCAGCGCAGCAGCGGCAGGTTAGAGAGTGGCATGGCGACATACCCTAAATGGACTCAGGCTTCAAACCAATGGTGGCAGAGAGGAAAACCAAAAGGTGTGAGCAAGAAGCGCTCAAATAATATCGGTACATGTAAAAGTTTGCCAGTTTTTTTGTGGATTACATAGCAGGGTGGCGACAAAGTTAACATGGAAGCCATGAAACAACCCAAATTCTGCCTGACACAGATAAGGGGACCATGTATGGCGGCAGTGAACTAGTGTAGATTAAAGGTGCTGCGTCAGTTAAAACTATGTTAGTTGGATCTTGGCATGGAGCTGGCGCTCCGCTGCCAGGCGAGCTTTCGCATCCAAGCCCGTTGTCTCTAGGGTTACTCCCCAAAATAGCACTTCTAGAAACCTTTTGTAAAGATCAGTGTATTAGCGTTCTTATAAGTTTAGGATTATGGGCGGTGTGAGGGGAATGTAAACAGAAGCGCAAGAAGCGCTGAAATAATATTGGTAAATGATTAAAGTTTGCCAGTATTGTTGTGGTAAACACAGCTGGGTGGCACAAAGTTAACAATTTGCTGTGGATGGAATCATGAAAACAACCCAATTGTCTGCCTCACAACCTCGTTTGATAAGGGACGATGTATGGAGGCAGCTATAGGACGACTTTTGGAGGTAGCAATGGAGACAACGTGGAGGCTGCTATGGAGACAATTTAATTTGGATAGTGCCTGTATGTGGCAGTCCAAAAAATTTTCAAACCAGAGGAGCAGGTAGGTGGCCTCCAGAAAATGCAATAGATTGAGTGCCTGTTGTGGCAGTCCAAAAACTTTTCAAACCAGAGGAGCAGTAGGTGGCCTCCAGAAAAAATGGAATAGATTGAGTGACCTGTATGTGGCAGTCCAAAAAAGTTTCAAACCAGAGAGCAGGTAGGTGGGCCTCCAGAAAAATTGAATAGATTGAGTGCCTGATGTGGCACTCCAAAAATTGTTTAAAACAGAGGACCGGTCGGTGGCCCTCCAGAAAATAAATGCATAAAGTACTAGAGCTGAGCCAGTGGTACGGTCAAAAAAAGCCATTCCCTGCTTTACTGTACAAAGAGGAGAGAAGGGAGAAATAGGAGGAGGGGAGTGGATAATTATTTAGTGAGCTTCCTCACATTGGTGGAGATTGGAAATTATGAGAAATCCAGGCTTTATTCATCTTAATAAGAGGTCAGGCGGTCAGCGCTGTCGTACGACAGGAGTGTACGCGTTATCGGTGATGTTGCAGACCCAGTGCACTAAAACCGGCTCAGGACAAGATGCTAGCGGCAGGGCAGGCAAGAACCTCCAGGCTACAGCGCCAGTTCGTGCACATGTCCACTTTGAAACCCGTAGTTGTAGGAGCTGTGTGATCATTTAGACATGGTATGGTCAGCTACGTACTCCCTCACCATCTTTCTGTAAAGATCAGCCCTACTCTGCCGAGACTGGGACAGGTGGACAGTGTCTTGCTGGGTGTGACATAAGACTGGCAAAAGCTTGTAAAGCGTACCCTTCCAGTGCTGGACAGCTGCCTGTCGCCTACTCTCCCTCGCTACGTGTCCCGCAGAACTACGCACTCTGCGCTAGCGTCTGTCCAGAAGGGAAATACTGTTCAGGCTTGTGCACCAGGGCTGCTGGCCTAATTCATGCATTCTCCACTCCTTTCATTCTCCAGGGATAGAGGGAAAGATAATGTGCTATGTACCGTGTGGTACAGGAGAGGAACACCACAGTAATCGGTGCTGGAATAAATTCTTTGAAGCGAGGGTCACGGGAAGGCAGCCTCGCATGAACTGCCATATGCGCCAGAGTACCCAAGCGTAAGAATTCATCCCCTCACTGGCCTGATGTCAATTTCATCCTCCTCCAAACTCCTCCAACTCCTCTTTACTTCTGCCCATACCGCTCGTGAAGGCAAGGACTCAACAATGGTCCCATCTTGTATCTCGCAACATTCTCTCCTGCTTCCTCTCATCCTCCTCCACCCACCTCCTCCGATATGGCTGCTTGAGAAACAGACCTAGGGTGCTTTGGCTATCACAGGGAATCCTTCTTCCCATCGTCTCTTGTGACGAGCGCAAAGCTTCTGACTTCATGCTGATCAGAGAGTTTTCAACCAGGCCAATCCGAGGGACGGGATGGTGAGGCTGATAATGGCGGCATCGCGCACTGAGCATCTGTGTTGATCTCCATAAGTACTCAGCCACCTGACGATATCAGGACATCCACGTCCACTCCTCTGGGTAGACTTGAGGAAGCTGGACTGACTGACTACAGTTCTGTGTGGAAGTTGACATCTGGCAGTTTACATCGCTCGGCGTGGCTGGTAAAACTTGGTAACATGGTCAATGTTGAAATTCACCTGGGCACGCGGCACAAACAGTCGGTGAGCGGGGCAGTTGGGGCGGCGCTGCGCTGCCCTGAGAGTGGCAGAAGCTGTGCTGGACTTCTGAAATGCGGCACAGATGCGGCGCAACTTCGTGAGCAAATCAGACAGATTGGGGTATGTCTTGAGCAAACGCTGAATATCAGATTTAACACAGGGCCAGGCAGGCTCCAGTGTCGTCTGCCGATTGCAGAGCCCGCCAACCAGGTTACGCCGTTTCACCACAAACCATGCCGGCTTCAGGTTCAGCGGGGGTGCGCACCACAGATCAAGTCTGCGCCGTGATGCCGTTTGTAATAGCTCTGGGGCGGTGTGCCTTTTTCACGCCTAGGCTCAGCAGTTTGAGCCCGCATGCGTCGATTAGCGACCGGCATGCTGTGTGCCTAGAGCTACCGACTGGATGGTTGCCCATGCCACGGATGGTAGTTCGGGGAGGAGGTGGAGGAGGGTGAGGAGGGAGGCATAGTAGGCGTGAAACACCTGGAGAGTAGGCCCCGCATCCTCGGGCTGGCCGTATATGGACCAGACGCAGGTCACTCGCTCCCAGCCTCCACCACAGTTAACCATGTGCCGGCAGCGATATAGTGGCCCTGGCCCTGGCAGCACTGCGCCAGTGTCGTGGTACAGGGTGGACCTGTGTCAGAAACGCGTTCGTAGGGCAGGATGATGTTGTTCCTGACACGTGCGGTGCAGGGCTGCGACGGCCACATCGGGAAAAGTAGTTAGTGGCGGCTGGGACCGAATACGGGGGGCGGCCGCCGCAGAGGTTGCGAAAGGCCTCGGTCTCTACTAGCCTATAGGGCAGCATTCCAGCTAAGCATCTGGAGATGTGGACATTAAGGGCTGGGCGTGCGGTGGGTCACTATATGGTTACGGCTAGCAGGTTGGGTATGGAGAGCTGAACGCTGGTGGTGGATGCTGTGGAGGATTGAGGCACGATGGGGTTTTTGTGGCAGGGTCCTGTGGCAGGGCTCATATCAGCTGACACAGGGGAAGGAGCTGTGGTTGTGCACGGCCGGGAGGTGAACGGGTGCTTTGTTGCCACTGAGTGGGTGTTAGCATTCATATGCCTGCCAATGGTGGTAGTGTAAGCTATTAGTGGTGGAAACCCCTGCTGATCTGGTTGTGGCAAATGTTGCACACCACAGTCGCGTGTCCATCCGAGTGTTTCCTTAAAGGAACCTCCAGACTCTAGCACTTCGCCGCAGGAGCCCTCGACACGGGAGCTTCACAGTTTGACACATTTGGCGCTGATGCACCAGCTCTGGCCCTGCCTCTCCGTCGGCCCCACCACTGCCTCTTCCAACTTTCTGTCGAGGACTCTCCTCGTCTCAGAAGCACTGTGTTCACCGCCTCCTATCAACACCAGCTTGGGTCTGTCACCTCATCATCCTCCGATCCCTCAGTTCGCTCCCCCCCGACTTCCTGCCCTGACAAAACTTCCCCACTGTCTGACAACCGTGTCTCCTCATCGTGGACACCTCTTTCAACACTTCTTCCACTACGTCAAGAAGGTCATCATCACCCACAGACTGTGACTGGTGGAAAACCTGGGCATCGGAAAAATTGCTCAGGCAGCAACCGTACAAGTGGTTTGTGTGTGGGAAGGGTCCAGAAACAGTTCCTCAGAGTATGCCGGTTCAATGCCAAATTTTCTGGAGGGGCGGAGACGCGGGAGGGAGGAGGCTGAGGTGCAGGAGCTGCAGGAGGAAGTGGCGATTTCGGGTGACATGGGTGGACTGCGTGGAAAGACTGACTGGTGACAAATTGCTCGCAGCATTGGGGCATCCACGACATCACCTGTTTCGTCACTGTTCTGGCCCCTCAACACTCAAGCCTAACCCGTCCCAGTAACTTCAGCATGAACCTAGGGAGTGTAGCTCTGCGGCGTTTCCCTGCTCCTCATAAGCAGGTGGTGTCTCACCCCGCCCAGGACCACGGCCTCTGACCCCTGCAGTAGTGGACGCCCACGTCCCCGCCCTCTTCCTCTAACCACTACCCCTCGGGGTAAACATTTTGAAAATGAGAGTTATACTTTTTTTTGTTTTTTTTTTTTTTTTTTTTTTTTTTTAGTTTTATAAACCAAACGATCTCTATTGCTATGGCTATTTTCTAGCAACGTATTGAAAACACACTACTATGCCAGATGAGAATGACGCTGAGTTATTAAAAAAAAAACGTTAAAATAAAAAAGGAAATGGCGAACTGTGCCTAATTGAAATCCAACCCCTAATACATTTTCCCCTCCACTTCGGTCTTTGCGATGGATATGTGCGTCACTAAGCGCCAAAACACAGCGGTCGCAAGTCTTCATAACAAATTGCTCACAATTTGCTAGTAGATGCACTGCAGCAAGTAAAGCCACCAGCAGTTCAACCAGAAATCAATATATATAACGCTACTGTAGGCGTAAGAGCCGTTTGGATTCATGGACTATTTTCTAGCCAAGTAGAAAGCACCACTACTATGCCAGATGAGATGACGCTGAGTATTAAAAAAAATAAACAGTAAAATAAAGAAGGAAATGCAGACTGTGCCTAATTGAAATCCAACCCCTAATAAATTTTTCCCCACTTCGGTCTTTGCGATGGATATGTGCGTCACTAGCGCAAACACACGCGGTCGCAAGTCTCACACAAATTGCTCACAATTTGCTAGTAGATGCAGCAGCAGACAAGCCCACCACAGTCACCCAGAAATCAAATTATAATCACGACTACTGTAGGCGTAAGTAAGCCGTTTGGATTCTCCTATGGCTATTTTCTAGCCAAGTATGAAACACACTACTATGCAGATGAGATGACGCTGAGTTATAAAAAAATAAACGTTAAAATAAAAAAGGAAATGGCAGACTGTGGCCTAATTGAAAATCCAACGCCAATAAATTTTCCCACTTTCGGTCTTTGCGATGGATATGTTCGTCACAAGCCAAAACACGCGGTCGCACAGTCTCACTACAAATTGCTCACAATTTGCTAGTAGATGCACTGCAGCAAGTATACAGCCACCAGCAGATCAACCAGAAATCAATATATATAAACGCTACTGAAGGCTAAGTAAGCCGTTTGGATTTCTGCTATGGGCTATTTTCTAGCCATATGAAAGACACTACTATGCCAGATGAGAGATGACGCTGAGTATAAAAAAATAAACGTAAAAATAAAAAGGAATGGGCAGACTGTGGCCTAATTGAAATCCAACCCCTACTAAATTTTCCACTTCGGTCTTTGCGATGATATGTGCGTCACTAAGCGCAAAACAACACAGCTGGTCACAAGTCTCACTACAAATTGCTCACAATTTGCTAGTAGATGGCACTGCATCAAGTACAGCCACCAGCAGATCAAACCAGAAATCAAATATATATAACGCTACTGTAGGCGAAGTAAGCCGTTTGGATTTCCTATGGCTTTTTCTGACCAAGTATGAAAGAACACTACTATGCAGATGAGATGACGCTGAGTTTTTAAAAAAAAAACGTAAAATAAAAAAGGAAATTGGCAGACTGTGCCTAATTGAAATCCACCCTAATAAATTTTCCCACTCGGTCTTTGCGATGGATATGTGCGTCACTAGTAGCAAAACACAGCGGTCGCAAGTCTCCATTACAATGCTAACAATTTGCTAGTAGATGCACTGCAGCCAAGTACAGCCACCAGCAGATCAACACAAATCAAATATACTATAACGCTACTGTGGCGTAGTAGCCGTTTGGATTTCTCCTATTGCATTTTCTAGCCAAGTTATAAAGCACACTACTATGGCCAGATGAGATGACGCTGAGTTATTAAAAACATAAACGTAAAATAAAAAGGAATGCAGGACTGTGCTAATTGAAATCCAACCCTAATAAATTTTCCCACTTCGGTCTTTGCGATGGATATGTGCGTCACTAAGAGCAAAACACAGCGGTCGCAAGTCTCACTGACAAATTGCTCACATTTGCTAGTAGATGCACTGCAGCAAGCAAGTCCAGCCACAGCAGATCAACCAGAAATCAAATATCTACCGCTACTGTAGGCGTAAGTAAGCCGTTGGATTCTCCCTTGCTATTTTGCTAGGCCAGATGAACGCACACTACAATGCCAGATGAGATGACACTGAGTTATTAAAAAATAAACGTAAATAAAAGTAAATGGCAGACTGTGCCTAATTGAGAATCAACCCCTAATAATGTTCCCACTTTGGTGTTTGAGGTGGATATGTGTGTCACTAAGAGCTAACAAACGTGAGCAAGTCCCCCTGCAAATTCCGCACAATATGTACTAGCTGCATAAAAAAAAAAAAAAGTATAACGTTATTGTAGCCCTAAGAGGGCTGTTGGGTTCTTGTAGAATCACTCCTGCCAACACTATTTCTAATAAACACCCTACGGCTAAACCCTGACCAAGCAGCACCTCTCCTCCTAGCGGCATCCAGAACAAGAATGATGAGCAGCGCGAGCAGGGGCTAGTCGAGCGGAGAGGACCGGAGGAGCGGGGAGAACCCGAGGAGCGGAGAGGACAGGAGGAGCGGAGAGGACCAGAGGAGCGGAGAGGACCGGAGGAGCGGGGAGAACCCGAGGAGCGGAGAGGAGCAGAGAGGACCAGGGGAGCGGAGAGGACCGGAGGAGCGGAGAGGACCGGAGGAGCGGAGAGAAGGGGGTTATGGGGATAAAACATTTATTTAATTCTTGAAGGTTGGACTTGATGGACTTGGTCTCCTTCCAGCCTTATATACTATGATACTATGATACTAAGGGCCCGATTCACGTTTTCCCCGACGTGTTACCCGAATATTTCCGATTTGCGCCGATTTCCCCTGAATTGCCCGGGATTTTGGCGCACGCGATCGGATTGTGTTGCATCGGCACTGGCAGGGCCGGTTCCAGGTTTCAGTGGGCCCCTGGGCGATAGAGCCTCAGTGGGCCCCTTAACAGTGAACTTATGTAGAGACATTAAAAAACAAAAACTTAAAATACCAAAACACATGCGACAGATAGACAGAATATATACCACACACATCCAGTATATACAGCACATAAACACAATATACAGCATCTATACACACCACACAGTATATACAGCACATACACACAGATATACAGCATATATACAAAACATCCAGTATATACAGCACATACGCACAGATATACAGCATCTATACACACAAATCCAGTATATACAACACATATGCACAGCAATACAGCATATATACACACACACATCCAGTTTATCAACACATACGCCAAAGATAACAGCATCTATACACATACATCCAGTATATACAACACATAACGCACAGATATACAGCATATATACACACCATCCAGTATATACAACACATACAACAGATATAAAAACATAATACACATACATCCAGTATATACAGCATACACACAGATATACAACATATATAAACATAACAACATATACATGCATTTACATATGTAGCAGTTATACTTACCCCAGCTGGATGTCATTCGTGTCAGGACGTGGAAGGCACCACGTAGAAGAGGGCAGACAGGCAGTGGCGTAACTAGTAGAGGCTGGGCCCCATGACGAACTTTGCATGGGGCCCCCCTTCCCCTCTAGGGCGCCATTCAGACGAACATGGCCCACCGTACTGTAGCACGGCGGGCACGCGGCGGCGCACGGGACAGGAGGAGGGGGTGAGCACTGCTCGCCCCCGTCCCCTAATTACAGATACATGCACACAGTGCCATATTACGAAAAAGATAGGACATGTCGCACAGTACCCCACCGTGCGCCCATTGCCGGCCAGGGGACGGTTTATACGTCCCCTAATGGCCTGTGTAAATGTAAAAAAAATATACCTGCATATTTCTACACGTTTATACATTTACAACCATACATACACTATATACACTTATACCCACACATTTATGTAGACATACAGCATATACACACATACAGTATATACAGACATGCTGCATACACAATAAAACAAATACACATACATGCAGTATATACAACATAAACACACACAGCACATACATTCATGCACTCACACAGCACCATACACAGCTCATGCACTCACCACAGCACTACACAGTTCATGCATTCACACAGCACATCACAGCTCAGCACCGCACAGCACATACACAGCTCATCCACTACACAGCACATACACAGCTCATGCACATACAACATCATGCACTCACACAGCACATACACCTCACACAGCACCATACACAGCTCATGCACTCACACACACATACACATCATGCACATACACAGTCATGCACCTCACACAGCACATACACTCACACAGCAACATACACAGCTCATGCACTCACAACAGCACATACACACACACAGACATACAAGAGGGATTTACATCGGAGGATCAGAAGACCGAAGGAGCGGAGAGGCCTGAGGAGCAGAGAGGACCGGAGGGCGGAGAGGACCAGAGGAGCGGAGAGGACCGAGGAGGACCGGAGGAGCGCGAGAGGACAGAGGAGCGGAGAGAACGGAGGAGCGGAGAGAACCGAGGAGCGGAGAGGACCGGAGGAGCGGGAGAAACGAGGACGGGCGGAGAGGACAGAGGAGCGGAGAGGACCAGAGGAGCGGAGAGGACCGGAGGAGCGGGAGAACCCGGAGAGCGGAGAGGAGCGAGAGGAGAGAGAGGACCAGGGAGCGGAGAGACAGGAGGAGCGAGAGAGGACCAGGAGAGGAGGAGGAGGGAGAGGAGAGGACCAGGAGAGAGGAGAGGACCGGAGGAGCGGGGAGAACCAGGAGCGGGAGAGGAGCAGAGAGGACCAGGGAGCGGAGAGGACCGGAGGAGCGGAGAGGACCGGAGGAGCGGAGAGAACCCGAGGAGCGGAGAGGACCAGAGGAGCGGAGAGAACCCGAGGAGCGGAGAGGACCGGAGGAGCGGGGAGAACCCGAGGAGCGGAGAGGATCAGAGGGGCGGGCTGGCGGGTGCTCCGGAGTCTGTGCCGTTCAGCGGACGGGGCATCCAGGAGGCTGGCGGCGCTGGCGGGGCGCGCGGGGAAGGCAGGCAGGGCAGGGCGGAGCGGCCACATGTAAGGTGGATAGGACAGGGCAGGACTGCCAAGGTCCTTCTCCGCCCACCTCCTATGCGGCCTGCAATCAGCAGGGGCTGCCTTTTAAATTGGCGAACCCGAACTTGGTCGTGGTGGGCCCCTTGGAAGCTCTGGGTTCCCGGCACTTGCCCGGGTCAGCCGGGTGCTGACGCCGGCCCTGGGCACTGGCATGCACGCGATGGTAATCAGGGGGTGTGGCCGAACGAAAACCCAACAGATTCGGAAAAACCGCCGCATTTAAAAAAAAAAAAACTGTCGCGGAGCTTGCACTTACCTTCACTCAGCCCGGCTCGGTGTACTCCAGTGCGTTCCGGGGGAACTTCAGCACAGCAGCGCCACCTGGTGGACGTTGGAGGAACTGCCTTAATAAATCCCGTCCGGACCCAAATGAGAACGCGCCGCTGGATCGCGAATGGACTGGGTAAGTAAATCTGCCCCAATGACTTTATTTGACTTAAAAGGATCTTGAGGATGTGAAAAACACAGTTGACTTTTGTCCTTCTTTTTATTCAGTGACATCTTTGGCCTAAAACATGCACTCTTGCATTCTGCAACCCTGCATAATACGATTTGAAAAGTTTCACATGTGTTTGCCTTTTGAGCTATTTACACTATATTCTTTGCCATTACGAAGTATAGAGTGTTAATGTCTTAAGTAATAGTTCACACTACTAGCTTTTTTCTTATACATTCTCACTAGTTAAGCTAAATATGGGAAAAGACAATTGCACTTCAGACAAATTCACTGGTAATAAAAGTATAGCAATCCTTATTTTTATGTTATAAATGACTTGTGGTGGACTACAGCTCCAACTCTCTTGGTTGGACATGGATGGCAGACACTCTCTAGACTTATAGTACATGATGAAAGCACTGATATGTCATATTCCATTTTTTTCTTTTTTTACTGCAATCTGGCCTTTCCAGTTTTAAAACATTGTACAAATTTGTAAAAAAAATTCAATATATATTTTTTTGCAACTCACTACTGTAGATTTTATAATACAAAAAAAATCTATTCAACATGGAACTTTCCCATTAAAAATACACATAACTGGTAAAATTTGATTTACTAGTTTAATCAGAATCTGCTGATTTTACTGGAGATTAGGATGATGTTTAGTCATGATGTTATGTTAAGTATTTATTCTGGAGAAGAGAAGGCTAGAGTAGATATCTTCATATTTATATTAATTTAATCTGATTACAATAAATTATTTGTTCTGCAGATTTTTCTGAGAACAGGGGATCACTGCTTACTGGAAGTCCAGTTTCATAACAAAGTTTGGCAGTGTTACTTCACTTTACTGTGAACATTTTGGACCATGTTCTTGCCTGTTTTGGTGATGGTGGTAAGTGTGATATAAAAGTTTTGAGTCTTGAGATCCCACTTATAAACTAAAATATACATGGTTTCTAGTATCAACTTTGGCTTGTACATAAACAATAGTAGAAATTTATTCACTCAACATTCTATGTACTCTTGTGAGAGGCAAATTTGAAGGGAATATCTCACCATAAAAAAACAGTCTATATCTCACAAAAAATGGGCTGCAATAGGTTCTTTAATTTTAATTCAGTATTTTTCTAAACTAGCTGAATGGCTTCTTAAAGTAGTGTTCTGAGCTTCTGAACCAGACCCAAGGTTTCTCTGCTGAAGATGTGATTGACAGGCTGGCTTGCAGTGTTGGGTGTGTGTTGTATGGAAAGATGGGTGGTGTCATCTTGGAGCTAGTGTGTGTTTCAGGGTTATGTGGTGGATGGCTGACAGTCAGCTGCCTGGGTGGCATCCAGAAATTCCTAAAATACTTTCTCCTCCCCTTCAAGTTACTGGTTGTAGTAGTCCTCTGACACTTGTACTATGTCTTCTATTGCTATAATGCTTGCATTCCTTGTATTGTCAAAACATTGACAATAGGTGATAAAGATTCCCAAAGTCCCCAACCTCTAACAAAGTCCTCTACCTACCATCTGCTGTTATAATAATGATTTCCTATTATGTGGCCACCGTCACATACAGCAACCCCTATTGCCATGTTCTCAGTTATATATAATAGCTCTTCTTGGATGGATAAAGAGGTTATGTCCTGTAAACAGAGAATAGGATATTATATACAGATGGTTGAACTGTTGGGAACCCAAACAATTTTGAAAAAATGCACCCAAGTTCCTCTTTAAATGGAAAACCATGGTCTATGTGTGACTAGCTCCAAATTTTCCTCTATAGGGCTGCCAGATGGGGGTCTTTCCCCACAAATGTAGCACCAGTTATGCATGCCCACTAGCAGTCTTTTGCCTCTTTCTTCCAATCACGGGGGGTCTTAACACAGCAACTTAGCTTCTATTATATATATAAGGGGTTTGGTAGTCTTATGGGGTAGCCTCTCTGAATTACCATGCATTAGTATAAGTTTCATTTATGTACTTTTTTTCATCTCTTTCAAGTTTTTTCAGCACAAATAAGTACAGTGATGTTCACATATTCTCCATGCTGCTTGATCTGACATCGGGGATTGTTCATTTCAATGGAAACTGTGCTGCTCTTTCCACAAGTTTTTTTGGTTCTTTCAGGAGACATTGTGAATAATTTCTACAAAAAAGGTCATGTTGGAGCTATGTTAACAAGGGCAGGGATGAAGCCCAAGACAACTTAAAGACCATTTGAAGTGCTGAGTGCACAAAACGGCTGTTGCCTCTATTGAAGGCAACCCAACCTGTCCTCCCTCTGACCACCTATACTTCATGTAGTATTGAAGTTGTGAGTATGCTATGGAAATAAGGAACTCTTGATGGTCTGAAGAGGTGAGTACAATTCCTCTCTATTTTCGTTGGACGGACCATTTGCTCATCACTAGAACTTATAGATTCTTGAAGTTATGAACCTGAAACTTGCATTATCGTGTGGGCAGCATGTTTTTGGTCATCTTCCCGCTATCACAACCAATGTTGGGAACCAGGATCTGACCCTTGAACCTCCTGCAGATTCGCTTGTTAATACATCTGAGTTTATGACAGTTGCACATAATCCTGATAAAATGGTCTGAGCAGACTTCTTTGTCCGATTTTTGTCAATCTTGGGTTTAATGAGTGGGCAGAAAGCCTCCTTGATATTAGTTATGAGCGTTCAAAACTAGCTAAGAACACCTAGGAGGTGTTTATTTGTAATTGGTAGGAGGCAATTCAGAATTTCCAATGGAAATTTACACAAGATCTGATCCATTAGCACATACATCAGATGCATTTTTGAGACTTTAGTAATTTTAAGTGCTAAACTAATTTTTTTTTATGTGACACATTTAATGCTGTCAAAAAAGGTTTGCAGGCTTTCATTAGCACCCGCCATAAATGAAGCTCCTACCCACATAGTTAAGTGGATTTTCACATTCACACCTCCTGTCTTGTGTTAAAAAACAAATTTACTGTGCTGTTGAAACATCTCTGCTGTGTTATACAGTGATGTGAATAGTTTTATTAAATTTCCCATGCAGCTCATTATAAGTGCATATTAAATGAAGGAAAATGTTTCATAGGTTAATAGTCTTGCTTATTATTAAAGAAACAATAAAACAAAACAAACATTATTTATCCGGATCCTGTCTAAATACATAGAGATAGGAAATATTATCTGTCTGGATCTCCAGCAGTGTAATTTTTCTTATTTTTAAACAGTTTAAGTACCTTGAACATGGAATGCTCTACTTTTCTTATTTGTAGACTATTTTAGTAGCTTGAATATGGGATCTCCTAATATCTTGTACTGTATTTGCATCTGTTGCAATGCTACCCTCTTGCAGTACAGTATATGGCATTTTATAACATAATTACAGGAAGGCTTCCGTACCTAAGGTTGTATAAGACTTCAAACTTATCTCCAAATTTACCTGACCAAAAGTCATTTTAGCACCACTAAAGGGAGCCTTTTACAACAATTATAGTGCTGATACGATACCTATATGATGCTGCTGGCTTCTTCGAAGGGAATTCAGCTAATGGAACTGAGGCCAGAGCAGCTTCCCTCACTTCCCATAATGCTGAGCTGTCCTTGCATGAAGGAACCAAACCAGTCAGGGTTTGTTTCATCTGTACTTTATACAGCAGTCTCATGTTTCAATGTAATTCAATGTAGGCATGCACACTGATGTTTTTTTCACATGTCTGTATTTGTGGCCTGTGCCTTCCCATATAAGTCTACGGAGCTGTAAAAATACTTTTCAACTTTGCATGGGCCTGTGTAACCTTGGTTGGCCAGTACTTTGTTTTACATTATAATGGGAACATCATCATATTATAAGCTGTTGCTAACAGCAAAAAGAGATATGCATTAGACAATTTGAGTTATTTGGAACTGGCCTATGGAGAAAAAATTATCAAGATGTTGATAAGTCTGGTCTTTGCAGCGAGGAAACAATGACAAACAAAATTTACAAATAGCACATGTAGAGTGTAGTGTTTTGGTTTTAAATGTGTAAAATGGCCCAAATTGCTAATAGCCATATAATTATAAATATATAAAATACATACTACACTTGATTTATCACAGAAACTGCTGCTGGCAAAATTAGATACATGTTCCATATGAAGTTATGCTTTCTTTTTGAGTAAGTCAGTGTGCCCCAATGTGGTGACAAGACCTGAAATGAAATGTTCAAGCATTGAAACCTACAAAGCGGGGCTAAAACAGCAATCTAAAATACTGCCATCAAATTACATGCCGCATTGTTGGTATCAGGTATTCTGATAAATATTACAGAATGTTATATTTTCAAGATTATGGAATATCTGAATTCCTGCTTATCAAATGTCAATGGGAATGTTGCAGAGCTGCACCATAGGCAAAAACTGTATTGAATTAATTACAGTGTTTCATGATACTGTATATGATGCATTTGTCCCTTCAATGCGCAATGGAAATGCAGGGGTGCGGATGGTGAAGGAGCCTCTTCCTTATGCTTACACTGGCTGTGGCCTTTGGAGCAGGAGCCTGGCACTAACAGACAGTTATCGCCAGGGACATGATCGCGCTGTGTACAGATTCTTTACCGGATGTAAATGTATGTCTGACTGTATGGAAACTAACTGACACTTCATACTTACGGGAACATCCATTTATGTCAGCAGGTTAAGTGTAAGAATGGAAAGTATATATAGCAGGCTGTTCTCAAAGCTTCCACCAACCCCTTTAACCCCCACTGTAATAGTCCACTGACTGTATAAGAGGGCTCACAGGTTGACCCCTTTTCATAGATTGAAAATGTCTGCTGCATTATACAGGAAAGACACGCAGTTAGGGTACATTCACAAGGCCGCTATGGGGGCAGTGATCTAATAGACTTCTATGTCTCCCAGTGAGTGTGCAGAGAGCACAAAATGTCTCATCGAACAGTTACCGACTGGGGCGTCCGCGACAGAAAATATAAAGCGTGTCCTATATTTTGTCAGATTTTTCTGCCTATGGAGGGAGGAGGGGTGAAGAGTGCCCACCCTTTCTCTCTCCTCTTCCAATCCCTGTGCTCGCTTGGGATCCGCCCTGTGGTCTGCTGTCAAAAATTGTGCTGGTCATTTAACTAACAGTGCAAGAGGGCTGCCATCTGTAATTTTAGCATTACTCTCCAGGACCATGCTCAGGAGAGGGGTCATGGTCAGTAACTTATCCCAAGAGGCTCCAGGCTTCTCCTTTCCCTTGTAAGAGCATGGAATCCCGGAGCCATGCCCCTTATTCATGATGCGTCATGCCCCTTGTCAAAAATTAGACTGCACTTGAGAAAGGTAGTAAAGTTCTAGTCTTGATGTCCCCAATATTTTTTTTTGTGAAAACAATTAATCATACTGGATTCTATTAATTTCAACAGGAGGAGCTTCTCACAAATTGCATTATTGTGGTAAACCAGATGATGTACGGCAGAAATAGGTATTGATGGTGTGTGCTTATTGTAGTAAAAGATCCATGTGTGCAGAAATTGCTACCTGCATATAATAAAGGCTGGAATTTTCACATTTTTCGTTAAATCACCCTAATTTATATCCTTGTTTACCCATACAGACTAATTATAGGTTAAAACACCTATTTTCAGCACTTTCCTAATAAAATAGGTGCTCCTATTAAAGCAATAACATTTTTCGTTGCTTCTTATGAAGTCACTTTTATGATGAAATATGAATGCACTGTAAAACTGACATTTGACAGCTCTACGATTATGAATAATCAATACTGGAACTGCCTGCTGTTCTTGTAACAACACTGAAGAAATTCTTGGCTTGCTTATTTTTTTTAATGTCTATCTGGTTGTGGAAAATATTACATTAAAAAATATAGCATCATATATGGATGTAATTGAAATGGTAAAGCATGTAGAGCCAGGTGATGTCAGGAGAAAAGTAACTTCTAGGCAAGTTCCATGTAATATAACAAATTCTATTATATATTGTTTCCTTACCGCTCTCCTTGAGCTCCTAAACGTAGGCTGGAATAATTTAAATCAGGAATCAATTTTAGAGCCACAGTATGCATCTTCATTTCATTGATTGGCTATTCAACAAGTTGAGGCCACGGTACATTGAATGATTAAGCAGCTTTTATTAACTACTAAAGCACTGGCAATTTTCCAGTGTTACATGGAACGAATAAAACAATTTTTTCCATTTTTTTTCCTTTGAAGTATTATGTAGGAGGAAAGAGCGACACAGCTTTTACGTAGCTGCACTTGTAAGAGTCAAGTACCGCCTAAATTATTTTTCTTCCTCTTGGTTTTGTTCCTATATTGTTCTGTACAGCTTTTTGGTTAGTTTATTTTATTTTGCAAATAAAGGCAAATCACTAGGATATGCATCCAGAGGTGGGATTCAAATCTCTAAAAACAGGCGCTGTACTTTTAATTTTGTATCTAACCGCAATTTAATTAAGATTTTTCAACTTTATAGCCTATAGCCTCTTCCACAGAAGCTAATATAGCAACAGTGGACCCATATTAGCCAATATAGTAAAAAACCCTTATACATTCTAGTATCCCACAGTAGCCAATATAGTAACAGCGCCCCAGAAAAGCCAACTTAATAACAGTGCCCCCACAGTAGTCAATATAATAACAAAGAACCCCACAGTTGCCAATATAGTGTCAGTGCCAACCAAATTCCAAAAAAAAGCAGTGCTCCCACAGTAGCCAATAAGGTAACAGAGTTCTGCAGTACCCAATATGGTAACTGGACACCACATTAGCCAATATACTAACAGTGCCCCCACAGTAGGCAATATAGTCATAGACTAGTGCTGCAGTAGCCAATATAGTAATAGTGCCCCACAGTTGCCAATATAGTAACAGTGCTTGCAAAGTAGCTGATGTAGAGACAGAGGGGCTCATTTACTTACCTGGTCCTGTCGCAATCCCGCGATGCGTTATCCGAGGTGGATTTATGTGCTGCCGGGATTCACTAAGGCCGTGCGCTGGATATCCAGTAGGTGTCGCTGATGCGCCGAGGTCCGCCAGAGTTCACCTGCTTCTTCCCGGTGCATGTAAGTGCTTGATCTAGGAACACATTTCGGTTTTTAAGTTCCGTGGTTTTTTTGAATCCGTTGGGTTGTCCAACGGCCACGGCCCCTGATTTCTGTCGCATGAAAGCCAGCGCAATTGCGGCAAAATCTGATCGTGAGTGCCAAAATACCGGGGGAATTTGGCGCAAAATGGAAAAAAATCGGGAAGCCCGACGAAAGTAAATGAGCCCCAGTGCCTCATTGTAGCCAATAGTTGCAGCCATCCACAATAGTCACAGTGCCCCAGTAGTTTATAGTCACAGTGCCCCAGTAGCTAGTAGTAGTAGAACCCCCAGTAGTCAGTAATACCAAAGCATCAACAGTAGCCAGCATTAACAGTGGCCAAAATAGCCAGTGATAACAGTGTGCCCAGAAGATAGAGCCCCCACAGTAGCCATAAAAAAATAGAACTCTCCACTTTTATTTGTTCCATTGCTTTTTCGGTTGCCTCTTGCATGGCTCTCACTACATGCACATGATTACCTACGCAGGAGGACGTCCATAGTTTTCCAGACTGTCTGCATCCTGTGAGATGGGAAATGAAAGAGCAGTGAGATACAGGCTCCTGTGGTCTGCGGCCCACTAGGGGGAGGGAGCCAGATCACAGCCCAGCTTCTCCCTTGCTTGTTGAACCAGATTTAAATATAACAGTTGGCTTGGGTGAGCTCCCACTGCAGTATGCATAAGTTCCCCAGCATTGCAGGACCAACTCCTCAAATCATCCAAATCTTCAATATAAGAGTTTGCAGCATAACCAGTTTCTGTCACAGTAGGTACCCAGGAGTGCTGCTGTGCTAGAGTAATGCCAAAAAACGTTTCCCTTCCATACTGATACAAATACCCCTTATAATAAATTGCTCATTTTTGTGCATTTTTATATTTGATTGCAGACTTTTTGTTCCTTACTATTGAATGTTCTTGCTGCTAATAAAATCCTAATCTACCCTGAAGTCATGTAAAATCAGTTTCATAATACTACTACAGGGTAAAGAATGGGAAAGGTTAGAGTATGCTAAATGATAAAATAAGAATATGCATGGTTAAGGTTTAACATATTAGAAAATAATTGATCTGGTCCTTAGAATTAGGTTAATAGATGCCCTGAGATAAAAAAAACAACACACAGCAGATTCTACTGTGTCATTGCTTAAATATATATGTGTGAAAAATGAAAAAATACTGCTTCCATATGAATAAAGAGGATAAGTAGCAGCCAGGTCCTGCCAAATAAATTAAATGACCAACCGCAAGTGTGACCGCCTCTATAATAGCAGAAGCTATTAATTCATATGAGGTGAACTTCACACATGGCTTTTCGATTTTTGATGATTTTTGTTAAATAAATAATGACATGTTGGAGTTGTTGTTTATCTGAGGTTGTATGCACAGCATTTGAAGACCCTCCAGGGACCAGATTTGTCCTGAGAATTCATACTTTTTTATGACTTTACAAACAAATGTATTTAGCTTAATTCTAACAATTTAATGTAAATACAAAATTTCTATACTTCTTACATTATCACTTGATGATATTTGCTTCTATGTTATTATTAGTAAATTATTAACAGCACATTGCAAAGATCAACTTGCTTTACATAGGTCTTAATGTAATTTCATTCTCCCTTTAAATCATGTGGCTGAGACGCTTTTCTAAAATTAAAATTCTATTAAAAGATTGCTATCCATGTAGTTCTTTTCTATATCCTGCATCTTGGTTTTAAATAGGGAGTGTTACTGTGTTCTGTTACTGGATCCTGGATCGCTCTGTGTTTGCGTGACAGCAGGGCATGCATTTTCCTGGTGCTGAAGAGAGGAAGAGTAGAACATATACAAGAAAGACACGTCTATCCGCTAGAGAGTTTGGTCTGTTGAAGGGTTTACACACGAAAATTGTTATCTTTGGACTTTTGGATTGTCTTTTTAAATTATAAACAAGAGTTGATATATCTATTGAATCAGTCTCTTGTTTAACAAATTGGTTGCAAACACACCCGTTAAGACCCATTTTGTCCTCTTCTATACACATGACTATATACTGGGGGGCATGGGCTGGCTGGCTATATTCTGGGAGGCATGGGCTGGCTGAATATATACTAGGGGGCATGGGCTGGCTATATACTGGGGGCCATAATCTGAATGGCTCCATACTAGGGGGCATGGGCTGGTTATATACTAGGAGGCATGGGCTGGCTATATACTGGGGGACATGAGCTGGCTGGCTGTATACTGGGGCAGAGGCTAGTATATACTGGGGGCATGGTCTGGCTGGCTATATACTGAGGGGCAGGGGGCTAGCTATATACTGTGGCAGGGGCTAGTTATATACTGGGGCATGGGCTAGCTGGCTATATACTGGGTCATGGTCTGGCTGGCGATATACTGGGGGCATCTGCTGGCTATATACTAGGTGCATGGGCAGGCTGGCTACATACTAGGGGCAAGAACTGGCTTGCTTTATACTAGGGGGGCTGGTTATATACTGAGGTGAAGGGGGCTGCCTAGCTATTTACTAGGTGGAGGCCGTGACCAATGCATTCCCCACCCTAGGCTTATACTCGAATCAAAAGGTTTCCTTAGTTTTTGTGTTAAAATTAGGGACCTTGGCTTGGCTTTTACTTGAGTATATACAATAATGTGCATCTAAAGGGATATGGTGGTGTGTGTTCCTAGTTTGCACCAAATTTATTACTGCACCTTAACACAATTGAGTTGCAACCGCATGAAGCAAAGCGCACATCCTGAAAACAGACCAGATTATTTAAGAGTGCGCGCCACTACTAAATAATGTGCTGCAGAGTTCACATGAGTGAAAAAAAACTGCAAAAATGCAGTTTGCACCACTTTGCATATATTTGGGCCTGCGTGTCTATGATATGAACATGGTCTGATTTATTTTTACCTATGTGAGAAATTAAAAAAAAGATTAAAATTGTATACAGTGGGTATGGAAAGTATTCAGACCCCTTTACATTTTCACTCTTTATTTCATTGCAGCCAATTGGTAGGATCAAAAAAAGTTATTTTTTTCTCATTAATGTACACTCTTAACCCCATCTTCACAGAACAAAATGAAATATATACACTCACCGGCCACTTTATTAGGTACACCATGCTAGTAACGGGTTGGACCCCCTTTTGCCTTCAGAACTGCCTCAATTCTTCATAGCATAGATTCAACAAGGTGCTGGAAGCATTCCTCAGAGATTTTGGTCCATATTGACATGATGGCATCACACAGTTGCCGCAGATTTGTCGGCTGCACATCCATGATGCGAATCTCCCGTTCCACCACATCCCAAAGATGCTCTATTGGATTGAGATCTGGTGACTGTGGAGGCCATTTGAGTACAGTGAACTCATTGTCATGTTCAAGAAACCAGTCTGAGATGATTCCAGCTTTATGACATGGCGCATTATTCTGCTGAAAGTAGCCATCAGATGTTGGGTACATTGAAGTCATAAAGGGATGGACATGGTCAGCAACAATACTCAGGTAGGCTGTGGCATTGCAACGATGCTCAATTGGTACCAAGGGGCGCAAAGAGTGCCAAGAAAATATTCCCCACACCATGACACCACCACCAACAGCCTGAACCGTTGATACAAGACAGGAT
Source organism: Engystomops pustulosus (assembly GCA_019512145.1). Lineage (NCBI taxonomy): Eukaryota > Metazoa > Chordata > Amphibia > Anura > Leptodactylidae > Engystomops > Engystomops pustulosus. The sequence continues at coordinate 34,727 of WNYA01001754.1, read as the reverse complement.
GGATCCATGCTTTCATGTTGTTGACGCCAAATTCTGACCCTACCATCCGAATGTCGCAGCAGAAATCGAGACTCATCAGACCAGGCAACGTTTTTCCAATCTTCTACTGTCCAATTTCGATGAGCTTGTGCAAATTGTAGCCTCAGTTTCCTGTTCTTAGCTGAAAGGAGTGGCATCCGGTGTGGTCTTCTGCTGCTGTAGCCCATCTGCCTCAAAGTTCGACATACTGTGCGTTCAGAGATGCTCTTCTGCCTACCTTGGTTGTAACGGGTGGCTATTTGAGTCACTGTTGCCTTTCTATCAGCTCGAACCAGTCTGCCCATTCTCCTCTGACCTCTGGCATCAACAAGGCATTTCCGCCCACAGAACTGCCGCTCACTGGATGTTTTTTCTTTTTCGGACCATTCTCTGTAAACCCTAGAGATGGTTGTGCGTGAAAATCCCAGTAGATCAGCAGTTTCTGAAATATTCAGACCAGTCCGTCGGGCACCAACAACCATGCCACGTTCAAAGGCACTCAAATCACCTTTCTTCCCCATACTGATGCTCGGTTTGAACTGCAGGAGATTGTCTTGACCATGTCTACATGCCTAAATGCACTGAGTTGCCGCCATGTGATTGGCTGATTAGAAATTAAGTGTTAACGAGCAGTTGGACAGGTGTACCTAATAAAGGGGCCGGTGAGTGTATATTTTTGCTAATTTTTTAAAAGAGAAACTGAAATATCAAATGGTCATAAGTATTCAGTATTTAGCTCATATGCTGTCCATTTCCTTCTGATCCTCCTTGAGATGCTTCTACTCATTTATTGGAGTCCAGCTCTGTTTAAATAAACTGATTGGACATGATTAGGAATGGAAAATACCTGTCTATATAAGGCCTCACAGCTCACAGTGCATGTCAAAGCAAATGAGAATCATGACATTTAAGGAGCTTAAAGAAGTTCTAAAAGAATTTCGGCAACACTCAAGGTTTCTAAGAGCACAGAGGCCTCCATAACCCTTAAATGGAAGAAGTTGGGACGACCGAACGGCTCCAACTGGCCCCAGGGCAACAGAGCCTTAATGGCCCCCTTTGAAGTGAACTCATGCCTCATTCAGAAACTAACTGAAATATTCCCTAGTTTATTATTCCCAAACAGCCCTGACATGGTTCTATTATATACAGCCCCCTATATATATATAGGCACTACTAGGCTACTGGGGACTGAGATGTGGGTCCCCCATCAGTTGTGTGGGCCCTGGCATTTGCCTGGATATAACTGGTACTGGTGCCGGCACTGACCACAACTCTTCCTCGACCTGGCCATCCAGCCAAACTAAGCAATCGTAGTAGAAGAGCCTTAGTGAGAGAGATAGAGTACAACCCCAAGATCACTGTGGCTGAGCTCCAGAGATGCAGTAGGGAGATGTGAGAAATTTCCACAAAGGCAACTATCATTGCAGCCTTCCACCAGTTCCACCAGAGCTTTATTAGCCTCTCCTCAGTGCAAGACATATGAAAGTCCGCCCACAGTTTGCAAAAAACACATGAAGGATGCTGAGACCATAAGAAATAAGATTCTTAAGTGATGAAGTTTAAACTTTTTGGTGTTAATTCTAAGTGGTATGTGTGGAGAAAACTAGGTACTGCTCATCACCTGCCAAAAACAATCCCCATGCTGTGGGGGATTGTTTCAGTTGTAAGGACAAGAGGACTGGTTGCAATTGAAGGAAGGATGAATGCGGCCAAGTACAGAGATATCCTGGATGAAAACCTCTTCCAGAGTGCTCTGTACTTCAGACTGGGCTAAAGGTTTACCATCCAACAAGAAAATTACCACAGCATTGGCTTCAGAACAATTCTGACCATTCTTGACCCAGAGCACTGACCTAAACCCAAGTGAGCATTTCTGGAGAGACTTAAAATGGCTGTCCACCAATATTCCCCATCCAACCTGAGGAAAGTAGAGGGAATCTGCAAGGAAGAATGGTAGAAGAATCCCAAATCCAGGTGTGAAAAACTTGTATCATTCCCAAGAAAGCTCATGGCTGTAAAAAGCTCAAAAGGTGCTTCTACTCAATACCGAGCAAAGTGTCTGAATACTTAAAACCATGTGATATTTCAGTTTTTCTTGTTTAATAAATTAGCAAAAATATCTACTTTTCAGTTTTTTTCTGTCAAGATGGGGTGCAGAGCGTTCATTAATGAGCAAAAAAAAGAACTTGTTTGATCTTAATTTGCTGCAATGAAACAAAGAGTGAATAAGTTAAAGGGGTGTGATTGATTTCGATACCCACTGTAAGGTTTTTTATTATATTGTATGTGAATAAAAAGTTGACCTATTTGAGGAGTAATTTGTTGGAAAATGAGAGGACTGTATGACCTATTGATCATTTTTTTAATAAATATTTTTATGTGTTGCAAAATAGTGGCTTTAACAACACACTATTTTTCATCACGGGGTTCAGCAACAGTAATAACCATTTCTATGTGTTCATACATCAGGACTTTTGGGACTTTGGGATCAGTTCTAGGGAAAGGAAGGGTGGTTTGACATTTAGGTTTTTAAAATTATTTTTTACTATTTTTTAGACCCCCTATGGAAATTTAACCATAGGCAGTCTTATTGCTTCTACCATATACAGCTGTACTGCTCTATTGCTTTATGTAGAACTTGCTATAGATCTGTAACAGTGTGCCAGTGGTGTGCCAAGCTATGAAGACTCCAGGTTGTCATGGTACTTGATCATTTCTTCCTGTTGATTTCATGGGTAGCGACGATCAAAGCAAATATGTGCCACCAGCGGGTTAACATCTGCAATCAGTGCTAGCACTGGTCACAGGTGTTACGGCTGGGTGTTTGCTGCAATATGCACCAAAACACCCAGATTGATTGGAGAGGGCTCAGCTGTAAGCCCTCTTCACACTTCCTTAACAGACTTGTGACGTACTAATACGTCACAAGTCATTCACGGGATGAGAGTGGAACATTGTGCACCGATCTTAATATTTCCACAGCTGGCAGCGTAAAAAACACTGGAATTACAAAGAGTTTCCAGCCCAATCATCTGCCTGAATGAAGTCTACGATCTGTATGTCTGAATATATGCAATGGTGAACCCATGTATCTATATGTAGTGCCGCATATGTGCATGGATGAATGTGTGTCTATGTTTTCATCTTTGCATAATAAATTTATTCATGTGTCTGTGTACATGAGTGGGAATATCTGTGTGCATACATAAATGTGTCTGTTTCTGTTTCTCACGGTCATAAAACATTAAGCTTGCAAGCTGCTATTGCTAACCATGTGGTCTTGCTTTGTACTAGCACCTTCTACAATTCTTATATATGACGTTTGTAGCCATTGTTATATTAGATTTATGTTTTTGCTGACAGTGAAAGGGTTACACGCTCAATAAATAACCAGCCCATTTGCACTTGCTTCCAATATTTGTGTTGCTGTACAAAAGAATTAATTAAGCAGGAATATGAAATGAGCTAAGTGTGTGATATGAGCCTTAATCGGCTGATTAGAAGGAAAGAATTGGGGAATAAAAGAGAGAACGCCTCATAAATTAAACACATCTTGTACAAAACGAATATTCTGTTTATTAATCATAAATAAAGGATGAGACATATTTTTAAAACTTATCCTCCTTTAAACTCACATTTCCAGGCAGCTCTAAACATGATACATAAGGAAATTATCTAAGTGTTTAGATAAAAGTCTCTTCATTTTTCTTTTTTAAGGATAATACACATTGTACAGTACAATAAAAAACGATTCATATTTACAGCCATTGGTGAGAAACTATGTTCAGCAGATGTTCCACCCTTTGCTTACCTTAAAAGCTACATTTGCTTGGAGAACAAGCATTATCATCAAATATTATTAGCATAACTTTAAAATCTACAGGATATTTTACACTCAAATCAGTAATGTCTATTATTCTGCACTAGAACTAAACACCTGCACTTCCAATTAATTACACTAGACTTTGGAGCACATGTATCTCATTTTTGGCTTGGCCTTTTCTTCTTTATTTTGACTTTTTTTGGTGCATGTCTTTTTTTGCAACTTTTCTTTTTTTTTTAAAGGATTGTTGGCTAAAATTAGAAGACATTATACCTAATTCCCCAGCATCACCTGAACAAAATAAAGAAGGGACTGCACAAAGAAAACATCAATTTACTATATTTTATGGACCCATAGGGGCATCTTTGCCCAAATTGAGACACGGTGGGGCACATTAAGTTACCTGTCTGACGGAGTTCACCAAAAGTGCATTGTCCTATGATAATGCACTCTGTCGCAATTCACTAAGATCGTGCGCCTAATATCCTGCATGTGTTGGTTCCCCGCTCAGGTCCGACAGAGTTCACCATCTTTTAAGTGGTGCATGTAAATGCATTGTCTTGCGACACAATTTAAAAGTTAAATCCCGCGTTCAGTCCGAATCAGTCAGATCGTCAGATGGCATGCCCCACAATTAGTGTCACATGAAAGCCAGCGCAGCTGTGACAGAAAATGATTGCGTGTGACACAATCCCAGTGCAGACACCTGTTATATACCTGTCCAAGCCATGTAACCCCGAAAAAGGTCCAAAGTCCAATGAAAGTGCGATCCGCAACCCTTAGTAAATGAGCCCCAAATTTTTTTTCACAGAATATACTGTTGTCAAAAAACGGTAATCAGAAAGAGCCCTTATTCCGTGAAGAATTACCCTAAACAGTCTAGCCTAATTTTTTTCCTCCTCTTTGTTGGATTAGAATACCAGGAATATAAAGCTAGACCTTGGAGCACATCTGGCACAACTTCAGCGACACCCATTTAAGCAAGGCAAGGCCTCTTCAGGTGGGTGTCTAAAACTGTCTAAAATGTTTGTTAAATGCTGTGCAAGGCCTTTTAGACAGTTTAAATTAAGATGGTCTTAAACAATTTGATGAATAGGGTATATATGCATTGACAGATGGACATATTACTTTCAACTCCACAAATATACAACATGCACAATCATTACATTAATGCATGCAATGATACATTAGCTACATACGTTATTGCACACGGCTGAGCTTCTGAGCTACATACATTCAACCACACAAACATAACCCTTAAACGGATGAACAGAGCTTAGTATTGGTTGTTGAGCCAGTCAGTGCTTTCCACTCTTCTAGGAGTTAACTCATTACAGCAGAGTTGGTTAGCAAAACCATGTCCAGTAAACTGGGACTTTGTGTCAGGGTCATCCAAAATGGTCTCAAAGATGGTATCCTGAGCACAAGACCAACTTGTAGTACCGAATAAATAGAAGAAATGTAGAGGCACTTACCCATTGAAATCCAACATATTTATTCCATCTCTTCTTAAAAGGTTAGCAGACAGTTAGGGTGGCAGCAGGAACGAAATTGTTCCATTTGCCCCTTGCTTCCACCCTGACTGTCTGCTAACTTTAGTGTACACAAAAAGGAAAAGCTAGCAGTGGGGGCCATCCACTACGGGCAACATGCATAGAACACCAAAAAATTGATCAAAACAACAACAATCACCAAATTCATATAGGATAGATATTTCCACCATATAGTCTATATTCCCGCATCCCGTGTAAGGACCCCCTACATACACACCCTTATGTCTTGTAATCCCCCACAGTTTCTATGCTGTGAACTCCATCGTTTTCCTGTTTTTTCAGTGAGTGCAAAGATTTTGAAGAAGCCGAGTGAGGAGGGAATGACATTTTGGAAAAGTTCTGATATCAAATGTACCTTCTAATATTTAAATGAACTAATGGTTCTATTAAAAATGTATTATTTACTGTAAAGCCCTTTAAAATCTTCTAATGGGGGGGAAGGAGTTGGCGTGGTTTTATAAAGAAGTATATATATAAATTCGGCTTCCAGTGCTGTATTGCACCCAGTTGTGTGACATAAAGCTTCTGCTGCTGATTATATACTTGGTGGTGAAGGTGGAGGGTGAAAGAGGGTGAAAGTCAAAAGTTGACGTTGCAGGGCGGCTGGGGAGGTGGGGGTAAAATCCGGAGCTACAGCGGGGTCATCATGACAGTGCATCTTCCAAAGTGCAACTACAAGCCTACATGATTTAGAGGAGGTAGACAATGGAGGAAAGAGCTAATGATGTGACTTTGCTCTTTAGATAACCTTTAGAAAGAGTAAGATTAGTGATAATTAGTGATAATTTTAGTTAGACAAGTACTTACAGAATGGGCCCCTTTGTTGACTTATGGTTACATTCTGGTATAATTCAGTTCATGAAGGAGTTGCACTTAGGAAGATGCACTGGGTACAACCTAGGTCTGGTAAGACTTATAGACCAGAATTTATACACCCAGGAGAAATTAGAATACCAAAAGATTGATCAAAACAACAACAATCACCAAATTCATGTATTAAATTTATATTTTATTAGTAGCAAAATATTTAATAACAAAAATTAGAGACATAGAACATCAGTAATGAGTGGACCAGTAATAAGTGGCTGTGCAAAGTAAATAGCCAAACAAGGCATAGGAGTAGGTTATACAATCCTAGTCAAATGCATTTTAGAGCACAAAGAAGGCATGAGAAACATAGTAAACATAAACCAATGTGACACATATAAGCGGGTTGTACTGATACCATACCACTGAGGGACACACGCCACAAACCCCGACACGTGTTTCGCCGCTTAGGCTTTCTCAAGGGGAGTCCTAGTTGTTTGAGGGTGTCTAGAATATAAGGAACAGCGGATCAATAGAAAATAACTGTGAATAATTACCACCTGGATCACCTTAGTATAGCAGCGTTTGTCATCCCTATGAACCGCCGGCAGCGGGCCGGCGGCGCAGTGCGCATGCGCGGGAATGGCAGGTTATCGCGGGCCGAGATGGCTTGTGCGCACGCGCGAAACTAACAGCGGCGGTGCCGATAGAGATGGCTAATGCGCACGCGCAAAGAGATATAAACATACCGGTAAGTATAATGAGAATACCTAATACATATTGCACATAAGCCCCTAATATAAATATAAATATAGTATCATAATACATAAAAATTATAAAGATAATATATACAAAAGTGATATTAAAAATACAATTATATTAGATGTACATGGTAAGAACATGGACAAAAAGGACGGGAGTCCAAGCGTGAACATAATAAAACATGGTAGTTTATAATGTGAAAATGAACAGGACAACGCATATTACATTTAGTATATCATATTAGTTAGTAGGTAAAGTGAATACAGTGCAAAAAAGTGAAAGTGCAAACCCAGTGCAAAAGTGAACACACGTGATGGTGCATGTAGAAATATAATAGTTGAATGAGGGGGCAAATGTATCGACATAGGCCAGTAAACGCAAGAATGAATGGAGGCGATGGGATCCGATGACTTCTGTAAAAAGAAAAAAGAAACAACATGACAGACACCACCTAATACAGGATGATTATATGTAAGGAAGGTAAAGCTAGAGATATAAATGGAACCAAAAATAAAGAATAATTAGAACAACAGAAAGCACATAGAGAGAGATGATAAACAGTTAAAAAGAAATTTAAAAAATTAAAAATTCAGGACCCCAGGAGATAAATGAGTTGAAAAGTATGTAGAAGCTGTATCATAAGAAGGGCGCATAGCTGAGGTTCTCATTGAGACCATGTGGGGTTACCGTATCCAAAAGGAAAATCCACTTGGATTCTCTTTGTGCCAGTATCCGTCTCCAATTGCCCCCCCTGGCATCGGTGAGCACCCTGTCTATCCCCCTTACCTTTAATTGGGATTCGTCGCAGTCATGATGTTCTTTAAAATGTCGCGGAATGGTTTTCAATTTCGTTGGATCCCTTTCTTCCTTTGCGGCTCTAATGCCGAGGACGTGTTCGCGAACTCTGCGGCGTAGTTCTCTAGTGGTAAGACCGATATAGATGAGCCCACAGGGGCATGTAGCAGAGTAGATAACACCAAAGGTGGTACATGAGATGGTATGCGTAATCTCATAAAGACGTTGCCTGTTGGAATTGGAAAAAGATGTGGCAGTTTCAACATTCACACAGGCAACACAATTCCCACATGGCCGGCAACCCCATTTTGGACCTCGTGATCCAAATAGGTGGGGGGTCTGGCCTTTATATGCACTCCGGACCAAATAATCTCTCAAATTCTTAGATCGACGATATGTAATCGAAGGATTCTTCTGTGTATATTGATTGAGAGTTTGGTCCATGCGTAAAATCTGCCAGTATTTGGACAGAATGGCCCTGACACTAGCCCATTGAGAGTTATAAGTAGTAATAAACCTCACCTGGTTATCCGTTTCTTTGTTTTTAGTTTTGGGTCCAAGTAGGTCCCTGCGTCTGGCTCGTTTCGCTATTTTGTATCCATTGTGGATGGATTGGTTTATGTTTATTATGTTTCTCATGCCTTCCTTGTGCTCTAAATGCATTTAACTTGGATTGTATAACCTACTCCTATGCCTTGTTTGGAAACCAAACGGAATTAAGAATTCCTTACTAAACCAGTGCCTTTTACTATAGCCAGAAGTATCAAAGTTCTAATGATATGAAAGTTGTAGCATATCCCTAAATCATGTTAAGAAACTATATTTTATAGAATTAACTCTTTGAAAGGTTGAAGAACACCTCAGAAGCCTGGCCTTTATTTCTGACACTTTGTCCCAAATATATGAAAACGGGTGCATTATCCCTTAGTAAAGTTTGCCTCACTAATGTGCAGTTTGCGGCAGATAATCCAATAGTGTCGCACGCTCTTAGTTGATGTGGTCAATTTTCAGGATGTTCCCACAATTGCACCTTTTTTCTTGGCATACCTTGCTTCATGCTGTTGTGGCCCAAACACTGACTAAGCACTGCCTCTTTAGGTTGAACAAAGTGCAATCGTGACACAAAAGTGGTGCAAACACTTAATAAATACATGTTCAAGATCGAAAAAAATTTTTTTGGTACGCACTTAAACTGGTGCAGACACCATAATATATATGGGCCATTGAGTAGCTACTTCCTGTGAGCCACATTAGCTTGCCTACAGAGGTGTAGGTGTGACTACACACTTTTGCCCCTTCAAGTTATACCCCTGGACCCAACACCAAGACTGTAAAGTACAATTAAATTATAGACTCCGTTCTCCCCTGTTTACAGCCCTGTTTACAATGGTAATCCCCTCTGTGAACGGCACCGATCACCCATAAGTCTCCCACATCCGGCTGATTGTTCGGCATAGTACACATGATGTCATGGTGCGGATATTCTGACATTCCAGCGCATTGCGGTCATCATTGATAAGTACATTGAGACTTGGATTGTCTCATCTTTAACAGGGTGATACTCAAAGAAATGAAAGGAAGAAACATCACTGACATCCTTAGACAATTTCATAGTTTCTACTTTTCCTGCCGTGCCTCTGTAGATGCTAGAACACAAAGTTTATTACAAAGTGTAAATGGAGTATATGCACATTTATTAGTGCTCATTTATTAATCAGACAACTGCCACAAAATTCTATATTAGGTCGAATAGCTGTCACAGGGAGAAGACTGGGAGGAATGGAGTTGGGTAGGAGCTTGTTGTTTTGGATATTCCTTTGGGAGTCAGCTAGGAGCCCAGGTATTTCTCTGCTCATGAGATGATGAAAGTTGAGGCAAGGGATTTTCAAAGACATTCTAAGTAAATGTTTTTGTACACTATACAGTGACACATTTATGGATTGATTTTATCCTGATAACTGGAAAGAATAAGCTTCAATTTATATTTTTCCCAGAGGCATAGCTGGAGGGGATGCATTGGTAGCAGTCCCTCCCAACTTATTGATGAAGGGGGAGCTCTGGTGCCACATTGTTATAGAATCCACATGGTCGATGGAGTTAGATTTTGCACTGGGTCCAAAAGCTTCTACATTCTTTGATTATTACATATTATAAATTACTAGAAAGACAAAAACAAGTTAAAACTGTTGTTAACTGGAAAACTATGTGAAGAAATGAATTCTGTAAGGGAAGTCATTGCACTCAGTATAACTGCTATGTAGATAGTTTATAACTCTAAACTTCAGTGTTATGGCCAAGCTATAACCAAACCCTCTCTCCATATCCTCTGCTAGATGAGAACAGCATAACCATAATTTATATGACTTCTTTGAGTCATACATGGAGAATTGTGCAGTTTCTCAGGTGTCACTAAATGCTCTGTATAATAAAGCACTGCAGATCACTCAGGTTTCAGGGTTAAATGCCTTTTTGGAGATCAGTACAATGTTAGATATGATTCATGGAAGGAAGTGAGGAGAGAGAGACAGATTGCAGAGCAGACGGAGGAAGCAGGGTAGGGTATAAAAAATAAATCATACACAACATTCGCCAGGAATGAAGGCCTGACCGGAGAAAATCCCATTACATTTTCAGGCCCGTTTTACCATGTGTTGTGTATTTCTGGTGCTGGACATTTCACAGAGAATTCTTTATGGCATATAACAGGCTCACTTGGTGCACCTCATCTGGTCTATTCCTGCTCGCTATAAATCATCTTCCCTTATTATAGCTTTTTATAGAGTCCATAGCAATGACATCAGGTGCTATCCATGAGTCTACAATGGTTTATTCATTATCTACTGCAACTCTTATCAGCTTTCTCGTACTCATTGTCATATGTATATGTTTTATTTCTTTTAAATATATGGTAAACCCTTTGCAGTACATATAACTAAAACATTTACCTTTATTCCTTACAGTTTATCTTTTTCTTGTATCTTTGCTAATAAGAGCTAAGGTAGAATATCTGTAGATACGAATGTGATTGTAGAACTTGTTAGAGAAAAAAAAACTTAAAGGGGCACATTTACTAAGGGCTTTGCGCCAGTTTTCTGGTGGACTTTGCACATTCTTTCTACTGAAAACATCTTGCACAGGTATTTAAGAAGTGTCTGCACCACAAGTGCAATTGTGTTGTGGCGCAGCAGCACTAGGCATCATGCAACACAAATTAGGGTCGTTCCGGTGCTCAGTCAGACCGTGCACCAGATTTAACATGCAATGTCCGACAGAAGTGTGTTGCACGCCCAATGTTAAAGGTAGAAGAGAAAAAAAAAGTGGTGCACTCCGTCGGGCCAATTCAGGGAGCGCCAGATTCATGAACAACGGTCGCCAGAAATCATGAATCTGGCGCACCCTGCATTATACACAGGCAAGCCACACTTAGTGCAGCTTGAACCATTCTTAGTAAATGTGCCCCTATGTATATATTATTTTTACTGAAATATTTTTGTTGCAACTCAATGACAGACATGTCGGTTGAATTAGGGGATGAAGCATGACACTGACATACCAACTTCATCTACAGTAAATAGGAAGTACATAAATGAGAGACCAAGCAGCTCTTAGCTCCAATCACTTACTGATGATATGAGAAATAGAAGTTACTTCTGGATAGCGTTAATAGGCATAAACTTCAACGTACAGCTGTGTCTAAGAATACCCTAATAAACATACTATCAGCATACCCTCAGTCGTGGTGACAGAGGATGAGGCAGCCACACAGAAGATAGGATAAGTAAATGGGCTACTGTAGCATACCTTATGATAATCCTTTATCCTTTCTGATAATAATATATTAGGGACTTGATTTAAATGCGTTTCCTAGTAAACAAATGTCCGATTGTTAAAAAGAGGCCTATCGTATAGGCAGAAACTTGGCATAATCGGTATATCATTTTGAGCATGCAGGATTGGTCTGGATTTCATAGAAAAGGTTCTTGTAGTCATAAAGTAATTTGGAAATAAAAATCTTTTTTTGAGTATTGCAATTACAATAGCTTCTTTGTAACTTCTAGTTAATTGAGTTATGATCATAACCTCAACACTATGTAGACCACTATACATGATTAAAGCCTAGCTGTTGACCAGAACTGTAAAAGTCATTTCTTGTTGCAGGATGGGTTTATTAAAAAGTGCTGAGACCCTATTCCTAACGCCCAAATCTCCTTACCTACTAAACGCAATTTTACTGCTTCCATAAAAATGCTTAGTCATATTAAGGCTATTAAGAGGCACGCAGATGAGATAACTCTCAATTTATGCCAGTTTCCGCTGGCCCTGATGTCTTGTTGGCAATTATACAAACGGAAAGAACAGAACACCAATTACAGCTAATGTAAAACAACTATAGGCCAAATTGCAATATGTTTTAGAGTCTTCTAAATGTGATACATACTTTACAATCTGAGACATCACACAGTTATCACCCCTACCGGCCTACATTTATTTATTACTCCGTTACATTGTTTTCACCAGTCATACAGAATCCACAGAATAGCCAGATTATAAAGCACTAGCTATACTAATGCATGGCCAGACCGCAACTTTCATTAGAAATATGATGTTGTATATGTTATCACATGTAGGAAATTAACATTAACAAGTCTTAGTTTTATATTATAATCTATAGTAAATGTACTGGATAAGACAGCAGTACAAGGACTGTAAAGGGTTCAATGTCTATTTTTGTCTGGCCTTTTGAAAACCAATTTAATACCAATTTCCAAAATAGTCTTAATAACTGTTGGTGGTCCCAGGGTGACACCATGGTATGAGTATTTCTTAATGCTTTGCTACATATACCCTGCTGGGATCTGAAAGTGTTCATATATCTTAAGAAAACTGTTGAAGCTCAGATATTTGAGCTCACTGCATTTCTGAAAAGTTTGCATCTATGAAAAATTCTAAGACTATGGGGGGGTTTATCATAACTTTGACAGGCCTGTTGTACTTTTTTTGTACCCAAAAAGTCTCATGTTGGTAATTTCCCCATTTATGCACAATTTTCACAGCAGATAATTGCATATTTACCGACATGTGACTTTTATGGAGCAAAAACAAGAACAACAGACTGTTATAAATCCGCTTATGTTTAAGAAATGGTAACAAACTTTTAGGTTCTATTTGCAATGCCATAAATCACATTGAAATTGGGAAACCATAACAAAGCAGCAACAAACTATGACTTTTTAATAATAAGAAAAGCCTAATGAAAAAAACTGCAGAAAAGGAACATGTGCAAACCCTCTTTTGGCTTTTGTATTTTTTTTTTTTTTTGCTTTGCTATAACATTGCTTTGTATAATATTTTTGCTTTGCCACTCATATCAACTGATTAAACAATAGCTTAGATTTGTTTTCATCAATTTTTCAATATATCTTACACTGACTTCAATATACAGTACAAAATGATCATGATGTAATTAGTGTACCACACCATACATGGCGAAAAGACAGAATATGCTCCATCTTCCCCCATACACATGGCCGGGCCCTGCTATTTCCTATGGAGAGGGTAGGGTGGAGAGCTCACGCCTCATCCTCTTCAGTGCACTGCCCTGGCCGGGTGAGCATACGTGCGTGTAACTGAGGGCAAACACTCCTAAAATACCCAGCATAAAGTATAATATGCAGATTGTAAAGCGCTCACCATTGCCTCCATAGCTTCCTTTTGTGTATGAGTTTACACATCAATACAATACTTCTATGGAACATGATTACAATACAGCCTTGTTTCTTTATGTCCATGTCCATGAAGCTATGTCAGTCAACATCTATTCCTCATGACTGTGCAATATACACATGCTGGGTTTTGCTGTGCATGTACATATCTTCCATGTTCTGTGAAATACTTCTCTGCTAGAAATCTCTGAGAAGCTTTATCTTCTGTGTGGACAGAGGATTGGGTATGTTGTAATATAACATGCCAGATTATTCTTTCCCCTAACATGATTTGTCTGAAGAAACATTTGCACACCCCGCATACATGAAAATAAGTTGGGCTTATGACTTTTTGGTATTTGGTAACGAGGTTGTTTAGATAGCGGTGCCATCTTGACCACAGCTTTGCACCTATTACAGCCTGGAACTTATGCTGTATCAAGCATGTAGCTGCGGTCAGGATGGCACTGCTGACCTCTGTATACAAATATAGACTGGTAGACGGGTGGTGATGCATACAGTTTATGTAGCACATTAGGTTGAAAAGGGCATTGTGGTGAACCTTTCATGAAGACCAGAGTAGTTATTCTGTGGTGGGATGAAAAATGCACTATATTTTATAGTGTGGGAGGAAACCAATAGACCTGGAGGAAACCCATGAAAACATGGAGAGAACATACAAACTCTTTGCAGATGTTGACCTGTATGGGACGTGAACCCAGGATCCCAGCGCTGAAAGGGTGGAGTGCTAACCACTAAGCCACCATGCTGCCCCTGTTGTGTGTTACAAAATAGTCTAATTGATAAATCAAGCCATTGGAGCACATTTACTAAGTGTCGTGCAGAGCACTTTGGTCGGACCCTGCATGTTCTTCATGGCTAAAATGGCTTGCACAGATATTTAAGAAGTGTCTGTGCTGAGATTGTGTCGATGAGTACCTCTTGTGGCGCAGCTGCGCTGGACTCAACACAAATTAGGGGGCGCAACCATCGGATGGTCTGACTGATTTGGACAAGCGCCATATTTAACTTTCAAATTGTGTTGCATGCCCTATGTTAACCCCTTAAGGACGCAGGGTTTTTCCGCTCATTTCTCGCTCTCCAACTTCAAAAATCCATAACTTTTTCATTTTTACGTGTACAGACCTGTGTGAGGGCTTATTTTGTGCATAACAAATTTTACTTTCCCGTAATGTTATTTATTTTAACATGCCGTGTACTGCGAAGCTGAAAAAAAATTCCAAATGTGGAAAAACTGAAAAAAAATCCGCACGTTCTTGTGGGCTCAGTTTTTTTTACTTTGACTTTGCACTCAAAATAACACCTCAGCTTTATTCTTTGGTTTGGTGCGATCGCGGTGATACCAAATTTATATAGGTTTTATTGTGTTCTAATACATTTTCAAAAATTAAACGAATTTGTACAAAAAAGAAAAAAAAAATTTTGCCATCTTCTGACGCTAATAACTTTTTCATACTTTGGTGCACAGAGATGTGTGAGGTGTCATTTTTTGCGAAATGATGCGACGTTTTCATTGCTACCATTTTGAGGTCTGTGCAACATTTTGATCATTTTTTATTTCATTTTTGTATGTGATGTAAAAAGGTGTAAAAGTCGCATTTCGGACATTTGGGCGCCATTTCCCACCTCGAAGGTCACCACCGGCCGTAACCGCTTTTATATTTTGATAGATCGGGCATTTTGGGACGCGGCGATACGTAATATGTTTGTGATTTTTACTGTTTATTATGTTTTATATCCGTTCTAGGGAAATGGGGGTGATTTGAATTTTTAATATTTTATTAATTTTTTTAAACTTTTTTTTTCTTTTTTTTTCACTATTTTTTAGACCATCTATGGTACATTAACCCTAGATGGTCAGATCGCTCCTACCATATACTGCAATACTTCTGTATTGCAATATATGGCATTTTTGGAGCACATTCATTACAATGAGCCACTGACTCATTGTAACGAATCTGCAGAAGCCATGTAGCCTCGTGTCAAAAGAAGACCCGAGGCTACCATGGCAACCGATCGCTGCCCCCCGATGACGTTCGGGGGCGCGGCGATCGCTATAAAGATGGCGGTGCCCGCGCGTCGCCGTTTTTTAAACGCCGGCGGCGACTTTGCCGACGGCAATGACCTGGTTAATAGCCGCGATCG
This sequence comes from Engystomops pustulosus, assembly GCA_019512145.1. Classification (NCBI taxonomy): domain Eukaryota; kingdom Metazoa; phylum Chordata; class Amphibia; order Anura; family Leptodactylidae; genus Engystomops; species Engystomops pustulosus. The sequence goes on along the minus strand of WNYA01001754.1, from coordinate 19,101 downwards.
GTGCAAGCACCGACCGCGGTTATTAGCGGTGGGGGTTTTCTGCAAAATGCAAAAACCCCCACCTTTGGATGAAGAGGACTCAGCCCGTGAGCCCTCTTCATACACTCCTTATACCTCTGCGCCGTAGAGCTACGGCGCAGAGCGTTAAGGGGTTAAAGATGTACAACAAAAAAATGGTGAACTCTGCTGGATCTGTGCGGGGAAGCAACACATTCATGATTTCTGGCACACAATCTTAGTGAATCGCTGCATGCAGCATTATACACGGAAATAGCACTTTTAGTGTCCGAATTTGTAAGTAAATGTGCCCCATTATGTTCATCATAGCTTAAACTCCCTCAATGAGTTGATTGTTCGATCTTCTCTGCATATTCATCAAAGGAGAAAGCTCTGTGTTGGCAGTAAGTTATCTAGTAAGTTAAGGGAATATTTCAACCTTTGATATATATAGCAGTGATGGCGAACCTTTAAGAGGTTGGGTTCCCAAACTGCAACCAAAAACCTGCATATTTTTTGGAAAGTGCACAGCAATTCAAGCAGTAACTTATTGCAATCTTCTTGCTCCGTGCTACACCGCAGCTTTCAATGGGCTTGGAGGCACCAATTTCTTTGTCAAAAGGAGAGTAAATTTGGATTGCCATTGGAGCTTCCTTAGACAGCCCCCCTGAAGAGGAAGGTTCAGGGGTCACACAGAAGGAGCTCCAATGATAACCTGACCATATCCAAACCTCCTCTCTCTTCTTGCAGTCTCAGGTAGACTGGGATGCTTCACATTAAAATAATGCTAAGCATGGCAAATCTGACATGGGGCAACAGCCTGTGTGCCCACTGAGAGGGCTCTGAGTGCCACCTCTGCAACCCGTGCCATAGGTTCACCATCACTAATACACAGGTTTCCTTAGATAGCTGGATTATGGCCATGTGTTAAGGTCACTTTTACGAGGGTGACAATAGTGTTCTAATGACCTGAACTAAGATCACCATTGATACCATTTGGTGACTTAAACTCTGTTCAGGAGAACCACAGATGATCTGGGTGTTCCAGCTATAATATAGGCACTAAAAAAGTGTCATCCCACCTTTCATATTAATAGCAGCATGTTATGCTATTTTCACTTTCAACTATAAAATGCGGACATTGGGCATTTATGCCCCACAGAGAAACCATTTAGATTACATACCATACAACAAATATCCTAACAACCTACAACCTTTTATGAAAATGAAATTGTTGTGGCAATTCAAAAATATACAGCTGCTACTGATATGTAATGGCTATTCTCATGAGAGCATGATCGAACAATAAGCAGTCGCACAAATAAATCAGTTCTAAGTAATAGGGGATTTGTGCATTTTTATATTAGTTTTTAATTAAGATACGAATCAATATAAACATAACGCTATGTATTATCTTCCCTGTGATGCAATTACTCCTAATCACATTTTCAAAGTCTGAAATTTCAAGAAATTGATTAGGATTCATCTTCTTAATCCATTCAGGTATCCAGAGCAATCACAAGAAATAGGGAAATGTTGAAAAGAATTGTTATTCTTACAAGACATACACATATAATAATACTGTAGGTAAATTACAAAGGAAAAAGTATCTATAAAAAACAATACTTTTCTTATCAGTCTTTGTATTGCAACATGGTTGCTGCATTAGTTCTAGTTCTAAGAAAAATTAAATGTTTTTACACTGTGTACATCTTACACAAAAATTAACAATACTATGTTATCAATAGGTTAAATGGTCACTAACTTTTTATCTAAATCGACAGAACAAGAGAAAACAAGAAACTGTAATATATATTTTGACATAAAAGGGTTTCTTTTTCTTTGGCTTTTTTATTCCTCATTCTTTATATGCTTTTAAGTGCTAATTCAGAAACAAAAGCTCACTGAGTTGTCAAAGCTCTATGGAGAAGTACTGTATATACTTGAATAAAACCTACCCGAATATAAGCCCAGGCTTATAATATTACCACAAAAAAACTGGAAAAATCTATTGAGTATAAGCCTAGGGTTGGAAACACATTGATCACAGCCTCCCCAAGTATATGGCTACCAGTTTATAGCCAGCCTGCCCCTTGCTCCTCAGTATATAGCCAGCCAGGCCCCTGCCCCCCCCCCCCCCTATATAGCTATCAAGCTTTCCTAACCGATGTAAGAAGGGAAGACCTGTTGGGGGCATCGGAAAGGTGAGTATTGACTTTTTTTTACTTGAGTATAAGCTGACTTTGGGTTTCTCAGCACAATTTTTTCACAGAATTTTTTGTGCTGAAAAACTCAGCTCGAATAAACACGGTAAGTGTAAAGCAATGTCGCACTGGGGGCCTAGGGTCCACCAGTGAAATAGATTCTGGAGAACCCACTACTACTACATGGACATATTAGCTGTACATTTCTAGGCCATGTTCATACGATGAGTTTGTCTTGCATTCTGAAACAAACTGCAATACCCCTTATATTGTGGCCCCTCATTCCCCTCTTATTTTTTGACCCCTTATTTCCCTTTCATATTGTGGCTCCTCATCTCACCCTCATATTGTGCCCCTTCTTTCCCCCTAATATTGTGGCCTCTCATCTTTTTCTCATATTGTGCCTCATCATCTCCCCTTTCTATTGTGACACCTTGAACTCTCCCTCATCCCATGGGACCACTCTTATATTATTGATGCCCCATCATCTCCCCCTTATATTGTTGCCTCTTATCTCCCATTATTGTGGCCCCATCATCTCCCCCTCATATTGTGGTCTTTCATCTCCCCCTTCTATTGTGGCCTTTCATCTCCCTTTCATATTGTGGCCTGATCTCCCCACATACAGTATTGTGACCCCCCCCTTAACTCCCCCTCATCCTGTGGGCCCCTCTTATATTGAAGCACCATCATCACTCCGTGTTTCAGTGTAATTAAAAATAACAACCACCAATTACTTACCTTTCATCATTCCTCGGCAGCTCTTCTCTTCTTCTTCTGCTGCTGCTATGTGCAGTGCTGCTGGCAGACTGGGGGATGTCATCACATTTTGCCTGCCAGACAATGATGTATTTAGCTGCAGCAGGGAAACAACGATTATGCACAGAGTTGAAGGCTCTCTGCACTATGATCATATTAAACTCTAGCTGCGTTAGGAGAGCCCATATAGAGTTGAAGTCCATGGAAGCGGGGGTGGCATTGGCAGGCATGGGGGCAGAGTTGGTGGGTGGCAGGGGGTGAAGCCAAAACGTGTTGGGGGCTAACGGTGGTTTCACCACAACAATCCGACCCTGGTGTCGAGAATGACCACGGAGGGAGAGCGTCCGCGGAAGAAGGGAGCCGGCCGAGCGTCTGTGGAAGGAGGGAGCCAGCCGAGCATCCACGGAAGGAGGGAGTTGGCCACATACAGACTGGGAAGGGCGGCCGCGGGTTGACTACTCGGGCAGCCACATGATGAAATGTACAGGCCATGCTGTTGTAGCTGTCGGGGCAGGCAGAGTGGCCGCAAATGGCCGAGTCTGGTGACCACAGATGAGGTGGGCTGACAGGGACAGAAGGCGGTCCCATCGCCCCAGTACGAATTTTGCCTCAGCTGTTCATCCCGGGCCCCTGTGCCGCCTGGGCCCCATAGCAACCGCTACAGCTGCTACGGCTGTTGTTACGCCACTGCAAGTTCAATAGAACTAGTACTACAACAATAGAACTACTACCACATCTACTATGAAGCCAGTTGAGCTTTTTGCCTCAGGGCGGCATGAGTTAAGTTTTTTAAGTGCCCTACATATTCAGCTTATGTAACTTGTACCGGTGCCTTAAATGTCAGTGCCTCCTTGGAAGTCCCCAGCAGCTCCTTCTGCCCTCCTCTCAAAAGGGATTAGGCCTAGAATGAACACATAGAAAGAGCAACACTTTGTACTGCTGTGGAACATGATGCAGCTTAGTCAGTATGTAGATATACACACACTTTAAGAATGAAGCAGCACTACTAAAATGGGCTAATGTTAACCTCTTTATGCACCATAACCTAACTTTACGTAATGGTCCCATTGAGGGTGTATAGAGAAAGCTTACATGTGTCAAATATACTGTATTATACAGCAGACATCTATAACTGTTAAACAGCAATAAATAAGAGAAGACCTACCACTGTCACTATCCAGCCGTTTGTCAGCAATAGAGTAGTTTCTAGAGTAGTATGAAACACACAACTCTCCAAGAAGCACTGACAGTAGTGCTCATCTCAATAGCTATAGTCCATGTAAATCCAAGTCGTAGATAGATAAGCAGCACTCACCGGAATCTTGTGCATAGAACTTTATTAATATGTTGCGGTACAACAAGGGTGCGGGGGCCAGGCGAAGGGCCATTTTCAAGCTGTTGACCAATGGCTTGACCATGTACTAGCTGAGCACGAAATGGCCCCTTTCCTGGCCCTCAATCTCAATGAAGGATGACCACTATCCAAATCTGTTTTACTAATGATGGAGAAACATGCAAGCTGTGCTATTGATTTACTGTATTGTGGATACAGTCTCATTGTTGACAGTAGCGCCTTTAGAATCAAGGTACTACTGGACGCTATTCACTGACAGGAGCAACTTTACAATTAAGATATAACTAGATGGTAGGTATTATTGATAATGATTTTTTATTTTTCTAGAGCTGAAAACTACAGAGAAAGTACCTTCATGATTTTGCTGGATGATGCAATAAATGCGAATATTCCTGTCTGATCTTTCAACTTATTGCTGTATAATCCTCTATAAGCAGTAAGAATATTCCCGCACTATAGCAGCCTATAAGTAGCCTAATATAGTTCTTCAGGGTGCCCTAAAAGGGGTAATTATTTTAGATTTCCACATTTCTCTAGTTACAGCAGCCTTCTCTATACAACTAAGTGCCATAAAAAGGGCAATTACTGTTTTTTGAGAAGGTCTGGTCTATTTGACTGACCCTCTGACAAACCTCTCCCTAGCTCTATTTCCTATGTATCTAGACACGTAATGCTCTTATACTGCAGAATCACATGTCCAACTTGGCTAATCATAAGCATGCCTACAGAGTACATGCCTGTGGTTGCATAGCTATTGCAAGCTGTGTGATTGCTGCTTCAGATACAGGTAATCAGAATAAAATATAACTTATATATACTATATATTTATATATAATATATATATATATATATAATAACATATATATATTCGTTTTATATTGATTACCTGTATCTGAAGCAGCCAAACAGCAGCTTCAGATACAGGTAATAAGATATAAACTAATATATATATATAAAATATATATATATATAATATATATATTATATATATATATAGATATATACTATATATAAGTTTAATCTGATTACCTGTATCTGAAGCAGCCAATACAGCAGCTTGCAACCGCTGCTGTATTTATGATCTGCCACAAAGACTAAAGGGTGATTTGGAACGCAAGGAAAACCCACTCAAAACGCTACTAGAAAATGAGGCAAATATGTTTTTTATCAATTCCACTATAATATTTTTTCCGAGCTTCCCTGTATATTGCATGGAATGTTAAATGGTGCCATTAGGGAGAACAATTTGTCCTGCCTCATATGGTTCGGTAAATAAAAAAATAAAAAGCTTTTGAAAATCAAAAATTGAGAATGGCTGATTAAGAAGGGGTTAAATAATAGGTCTATTTCAAATCCTTTTAAGTCTGTGCTCTAAAAATTCATATCTATCCATCTTTCATAAAGGAGTTGTAGAAATCTATTGTTAATATACACTAAGCAAGCAATAATCCCTGCATTACTTAGATGTACAGAACTCAATTATTCTTAGCATTATCTCACAATGGGCTGTAAAGAAATAATAGATTTGTCTAATTGTCCATTCAGATCTACATACCATGTTCTCAGGCTTAAGCATTGTTTTATATTGATATAAAAAAGGAAAGAATTGTTGGCATTGCCTATGTTTCGTATACAGTATATCCCTTGTACTGCTAAAAAAGTAATAATATTTTTACAATACAAACCACCTCACTGCATGAATCCAATTTCCATGATGTCCATTTAGTTCATGGGGGACTTCTTCGTGGGTGATGTTTCTAGCCAAGCCAACTGATGACCGAATCCCGAAACATTTTTCAGACATTGATTATCTCATCAGATGCTTAATTGCTCGTTGCTCAATTTCCTGTTACATATCATACCTTATTTACACATATGCTACATAAATGTCATAACAGATGTACAGTGCTAGCAATTACAACTTAAAATTATTGAAATTTTTTCCAAAATGGACCCTGAGGGCAGATGTTTTTCACAAAATCAGCAAATCCCACCACCGGTGAAAATGGAAAGAAAATCTGCAAATGAGTTAATCTCACAGTCACATTGCAATATAAAGGCTATAATTATACAAGTGAACACCTCTGGCTTTTAAATTCAATTATTCACAATTCAGTGTGACTTTTCACAGCCCACTCTCACCTTACAGACATCACATTTTGTTCAGGCTGCACCCTTAAAAAATATTTCCAGCATGTTTAAAAATACATATATACATCGTAATGGGGGAATGCAGAAAGAGAAGGAGAAGAAGTTTAAAAAAGATGTCCTCCATCCAGTGTGTGGCTCCCATTGTTCTTTTACTGGTAAAATGCCCCTCAAAGTAATGGAGGACCTTGTCCAGATGCCTCTTCAGTGCACAGGCCGTAGGCAGCATCTGTTTGAGAGTCTTAAAACAGCCTGTATCTCCAGTTGCTCTTATGGTTGAAGATGAGACTGGCAAATGGATCCACTTGAGCTAACATGTCATCATTTTGCTGGCACTTGATGGCATCTGCTGCGCATGAAGGCTTCCCAATGTAGATCTGACAATAAACATCTGGAAACAATTACATAAACCTTTATAATGTCAATGTCCACAGACTGAGCATGGACATGTGATGTCAGCCTTTGAAAGTGTTAGACTTAAAGGGCAGTCAAATTTATCAAACACCATTTTCAACATTTTACTTAAAAATTAGAGAAACTTGAATCATATCATAAATGATATCATAATCCTGACTAATAGTTAGACACTGGAAACTTAAAGTGAACCCATCATCAGGAAATGCCAAATAAACCACTACCAGTATGGTATCAAGCAGCAGAGCAGCTTCAGGATCATATTTCTTTCATGGCCCAGTGTGGTGGCATCATCCAGAAAATCAGCTTTAACCGGTTAAGGAACGGGCCCTTTCCCGTTTTTTCATTTCCAGTTTTCACTCCCCACTTTCAAAAATCTATAACTTTTTTATTTTTACACGTAAAAAGCTATGTGATGGCTCATTTTTTGCGTAACAAATTGCACTTCATAGTGATTGCATTGAATATTCCATGCCATGTACTGGGAAGCGGGAAAAAAATACCAAATGCAGTGAAAATGGTGAAAAAACGCATTTGTGTCGTATTCTTGTGGGCTTGGATATTACGGCTTTCACTTCACACCACAAATGACGCATCTAATTTATTCTTTGGGTCAGTACAATTACAGGGATACCAAATTTGTATAGGTTTTATAATGTTTTCATACATTTACAAAAATTAAAACCTCATGAACAAAAATTTTTATTTTTATTTTGCCTTCTGTCATCTTTTGCGACCTTTGATGATGTTTTCAATGATATTATTTTTAGGACTGTACGACCTTTTGATCACTTTTTATAGAATTTGTAATTTTTTTTTAAATGGCAAAAAAGTGCCAGTTTTGACTTTGGACGCGATTTTCCGTTACGGGGTTAAACGCAGTGAAAAAACGTTATTATATTTTGATAGATCAGGCTTTTTCGGAGGCGGCAATACCTAATGTGTTTATGATTTTTACTGTTTATTTATATCAGTTCTAGGGAAAGGGGGGTGATTTGAATTTTTAGGTTTTTTTATTATAATTTTTTTTTTAACTTTTTTTTTTATTTTTACTATTTTTCAGACTCTCTAGGGTACTTTACTACAGTATGGCAGTATATGGGGATTTTACTCCACATACATTACAATGTGCTGATTGTAATGAATGGGTTAACCCGAAGTAGCTTCGGGTCTTCGTGAGACCCGAAGCTACCATGGCGACGGTCCTCGGAAAGATGGCGGCGCATGCCGGCGGCGATCAGCAAGAAAACACCGGTAAGCCTGTTACCGGTAAGCCTTTGCTGCAATATGCAGCAGAGACTTACCGGCTATGGAGAGGGCTCGGCCCGCCAGCCCTCTCCATGCATCGGAACGCGACCGCCGCCGTGAATACACGGCGGATAATTTAACACTGTAGTCAAGCTTTCCCTGCCTCAGAATGCCCCCTTCATTGTAATTGATGTTCCTGCACCAGAGATATCGCTAACCAGATCTACTAAAGTCTGGCACATGATGTCAATCACACGGGAGGAGGCGTTTAGAGGTGGGGAGGGCTTAACATCAGTGTTAAATTCTCTGCCTCCCTAACTTTATACAACCAGTTAACACCTGACTTCAAAGTTGATTTTCTTGATAATGCCGCTAGCTGGGCCATGGAAGAAACATGACTGAGAAGCTCTTCAGCTGGTTGACATACTGGTAATAGTTTAATAGGCCAATTTCTGATGACAGGTTCCCTTTAAACAACACAGTCTTACAATGGACTATATTTTGGGCAATTCTACACAAGTGAGCTTGTTCCAACAATGTGCTTGGTGTGCTCCAGATTTATCGACTCAACCCCAGAATAGTTGAACTTAACCGAAGGAATCAAATTATTTTAGCAGCTTTGTGTGCGGACCGTTCAGAACAAACCTGCTCATTTACAACTTCTCTTAGTCCATTAGTCGACTTGGTTTGTGCCAAAATTTTGGCATCATTTGGGGGACAATTGTGGACCCCATTTTGTATATATCCACTTTTACTGGTAAGCTTTGCCAGATTCTTAAGATGGTCCTTAAGAAAAAAAATGTCCAAGACAAATTCATTGGGTCGAGTTTCTACAATCATAATAATAATTCCTTTATTTATAAGGAACACACAGATTACTCAGTGCTTCACAGAGCTTGCCAGATCAGTCCCAGAACTTTGACACAAATTAAGCAGAATTTAGCCACATTAATCTTAGAAAATCTTCCCCATTTATTTAGAACTTTTCAGACAGCAGACAGATTCTTATTGCTTCTTCCCTTCGCTGTCAGTAGGTAACCTATACTTGTAGACAGGACAGGGCTATGTATAATCTTGTCATTCTATAATCCAGAAGGGGCTGCTGCAGTGATTGAAGGCAGTTTCTGCAGATGAGCCCTTAAATTATCAGAAAGAGGATAAAAGCATTTTACTAGTATCCAGATTTTTGCTAGTATTTTATACACTGTATATTATTAAAATCAGAAAAAAATTGTACATTTAATTTAACGTTTTTGTCCAAGTAAGTGTCTGTAGCGGTAATCAAATGTCTTTCTGCAACAACATGATAGGGCACCAAAATGTCCCTTCTTTCCAATTTAGCTGCTGAATTGACCTACTAACTGTAACCGATACAACGGTTAAATGGGAGTAGAGGTTTTAGATATGATTTCCAAATTAAACTTCCAATAAAAATAGATTTTTCTTGCTACCCTCAATGTACCTATGACTGACATGTTCTGCAAGGTTTAGAGAATATATTCATTCAAAACTCAATCTTATATTTCAGTCCAGGCTTTTATGACTATGAACAGGAAATGCATTTTAAAGAAACTTCGGTCTCCAGTGCTGGATTGTTGGTTTTCTGGCATGCAGACTGAAAACCTGTGCATCCTTTCCTACTGTGTCAAGTTATTGTATCTTTAGCAAGTTTTGAGCTGCAAAGTACAGAAACTTTTTAACCACTACAATGACTTTTCTCAGCTATATATATTCTTTTCCTATAGTCTATCCTAAAAATAACTAATGGGGCACATTTACTAAGGGTCCGCGGACCACATTTTCATCGGGTTTCCTGTTTTCCGTTTTGCGCTTCATTTAACTGGGGTTTTTGGCGCATTCAATCGGATTTTAGTACAATTGCGCCCACTTTCATGGGACACAAATCAGGGGCGTGGCCTTCAGACAACCCAACTGATTCTGACTAAGTGCGGGATTTAACATTCAAAATTGTGTCACAAGCCATGCACTTACATACACCGGGAAGAAGATGGTGAACTCCGGCGGACCTCAGCGGTGAAGCGACACATGCAGCCAATTGGACACACGATCTTAGTGAATCGCGGCAGCTCCAAATCCTCGTCGGACAATGCACCTTGACGGGACAGGTAAGTAAATGTGCCCCAATATCTCAAATATCTTTTTACTCTGAGATGTTATAATATTAATTTATTCTTTGGATAGTTAAAGTTGCAAAAATACATATATTTGTTCTTTTCCCCTCCCTTTTCTAGATCTAATTGTGTAACAGAAAAAAATATTTTTTTAAAAAACTTTTTCAACCCAACAATGCGCCGGATATAGTACAAAAATGAGTTATTTAATAAAGCTCTTACACAACTACTGACTTTTTTTTCACAGGATAGGAGATATATGTCTGATCGTGGGGGACTGTCTTAAACTCATCTTGTGCTGAATTGACTTCAATGGGACTTTCAGCACCGAACAAGAGACAATGCTGGAGGTTTCCATCACCGGGTAGCGAAAACCAGTTCTGGCATTTGTGATCAGACATTTATTCCCTATTCCAGTGGTGGCGAACCTATGGCACGGGTGCCAGAGGTGGCACTCAGAGCCATTTCTGTGGGCACTCAGACCACTGCCCCAGGACAGAGTTCACCAAATAGGACCAAATCCACCAAATCTTCCTGTAGTCCCAGGCAACTAAATAGATGCTGCTCTCAGCGCTATTTTAAAGCGACACTTCATTGGCTGTTTAGAACTGTGGGAAAAGTGAGAAGGTGTTGACAGGGCTGCATTATCTTTGGAGGTCATCTTGCTGGACCCACCATTCTTCCTGTACAGAGAGACCCTGGAGAGAAGCTACAATGAGAGTCTGAATTTGCCCTCCTTCTTTCAACTGTATTGGTTGCCTCAGGGGCCGATACGATTGAAAGATGTAGCAATAAGTTACTGCTCAAAATGCCATGTTGGCACTTCACGGTAAATCAGTGGATTTTGGTTGTAGTTTGGGCACTCCGTCTCCAAAAGGTTCGCCATCACTGCCCTATTCTGTTAAATCACACAATGCACTTTCGGTAAACTCCTCCGGACGGGTAAGTAAATGTGCCCCACTATGTCTATGGGTATCAGCAGTTCTCTCTCTTTGTCTGATATAATAAAGAAATATTTTCATTTCAGAAAATAAATGTTACTTTTTGTGAGGAAAAGTCATACAATTTTTCAATATACGTTCTTTATTAATTCCTCACAGTTTTCTAGATCTCTACTTGCTGTCCTGCTGTTGGAAGCTTCTATGTTTACTTCTAGTGGACAGAAATCTGACCATGGTCACACAGGTGCACTGCTCATTACTCTCTATGGTACTTATGAGCCACGCACCTGTGTGACCGTGGTCAGATTTCTGTCTACTAGAAGTAAACATAGATGTTTTCTTTAGAAGGACATACCCATTTGAGGCCGTATGTACAATTCTTAGTTGAACCAAAGATAGTTGGCGTGGAGGGGTATCCACAATGCAATTGGCTGAGGGGTGGGATATTTACCTATTTATTTTTAGGAACCACTCACATGGGTGTGGACCCGGCACCTTGCTGCATCACACTTACCTGCCCACATCCAGCACTAGGTTCTGTGGCTAGCAGCTCCTGGATACCAGCACATGTCTCCGTCCTTTTGTTTTGTCGACTTAGCCCAAGTTCATCAAAGAGCAGTGACAGACAATCAAAGCTCTAACAGTCCGGATCAGAATGACATCCGTTCCGACTATCAACCTATTAATCCCTCCCAAGGGATGAATAGATGATCACAAATGAGCTCCCCTTTAAGGGATTAAATGGGTTTTCCCATGAAAGAAAGTTCTTAAATTTTAATCACATAATGATGTTTACACAATAAAGATAATCCCCCTCCCCTAGTTTACTCAGTTTTATTTCTGTTTTAGGACCTATAACTCCCTATACAGGTCCGTGTAAGAATCGAGAGTGTTGGTGAGATACTCTCTAAGCAGACCTTTTGTGCTATGCTGTGTGCTGGCAATGTGCTTAGATTATTTGGGTACAGGGTTTATTTACACTTTTTACACAGAGAAAAAGAGAGATCAGAGATGAGAGATGATGAGATCCATGAGATGCATATAACAAACAATGACACACTTCAGCTCTGCTGCATCTCTGCTCCATCTGAGCGATAAAACACAGTCAGCTTTGCTAAAACTCATTCCCCTGATTTAAAGAGCTTACCTTAAACTTGTTGATTTAGTCTCCTCCCACTGCTGCTTCCCGGCAGGAAGTGTGTATGTGTGAGCGTCTGTGTGTGAGCTTGTCCTGAAATGCAGGTGGCAGGGCTGGAGTGTAGCAAGAGGAGATCCCAGGACAACCAAAATTGTATACACCAGGACTAATAGAGACAGGTTGGAATTATATATGTGAAAAGTTGTATTTTTGCTAATAACAGTGAATTAGAGAATGTGTTATTTTGTTGCTCTGAGTAACAGTGAATTAAAGAATGTGTTATTTTATTCTCCTGAGTATATTTAAAAATCTTGTCTTTTAGGGAATAACCCTTTAACCTTAATACAGTAACACCCTTTAATGGACTTTATTTTTTTGTTTTTAAGTTACCTTATAAAGGTTATGTTTTAGTCACTGTACCACTCTATTTTGGACCATTTGCCCCTTTTTCTTTAACATACATTGATGCAGTGCTGACCATTATTGTTTTCTGTCTGATTTAGAGGTGACAGGTATGGCCCTTATATAAATTTTTATTTAATAAAAGGTATAAATATACAACATAAAAATAATTTTAAAATGCTGAAATTTCAATAAATAATGTTTCATTAAGATGCTTTTCAATCCAGTATGGGTGCCGATTAGAGATGAGCGAACATGCTCGTCCGAGCTTGATGCTCGGTCGAGCATTAGGGTACTCGAAACTGCTCGTTGCTCGGACGAATACTTCGCCCGCTCGAGAAAATGGCAGCTCCCGCCGTTTTGCTTTTTGGCGGCCAGAAACAGAGCCAATCACAAGCCAGGAGACTCTGCACTCCACCCAGCATGACGTGGTACCCTTACACGTCGATAGCAGTGGTTGGCTGGCCAGATCAGGTGACCCTGGGATAGACTAGCCGCTGCCCGCGCTGCTCGGATCATTCTGTGTCTGGATGCCGCTAGGGAGAGAGCTGCTGCTGGTCAGGGAAAGCGTTAGGGTGTTCTATTAGCTTACTGTTAGGCAGGAGTGATTCTCAAAGAACCCAACAGCCCTTCTTAGGGCTACAATAACGTTCTACTTTTTTTATTTTAATTTGCATCTTTTACCATTTTGTGAGGAATTAGCAGGGGGACTTGCTACCGTTGTGTTTAGCTCTTAGTGGCACACATATCCATAGCAAAGACGCTAGGTGAATGTTAAATGTAAAAGTGACCGGAAGCTGGGAACGCTTCGGGCAAAATGGAAAAAGCGGGATAGATTCACGTAGCGTTCAAAGACATGGAGAGATGGAATCCAAATGTCAGATTGTAAACATTGACAGACTTATAATAAAACAGTAAGTAAATACAAAACGATAAGATAGTAACTAAATGTCTTAACATTTCTATGTTCAATTTGAATGATTATTGGTTGCATTGTTTCAGCGATGATCGTTTTGACAATTAGCTTGCGTTGTTTGGTATGGTATGGTGTCATTATAGGACAATTAAACCCTTAGTCTGTCATAATATATAAAAACTATTTTAAAAAAAGAAGAATTCATTGACTAGTTTGCAATAACCATAAACGAAAGACTACCCGTGTAGAAGAATAAATTGCTGTTCATATTTTGTCATGTGCAAAATAAATATTATATATAATTGCTACCTTACGATGCTATGTGAGATGATGTACAAAAAGTGTCTCAATGTACCCGATGAACAGTGTGGAGGAAACAGTGGGGCAGGATTGATTACTCCCTATAATGAAACATGAATTCATTTCTGTAGTTAAGACCAGACGGGAATCTGGAATTTAGGTGGAAAATCCAATACGCTTCACGATCCACGAGGCGTTTTTGGATGCTACCTCCTCTTTTGTTTAGATAAATTTTCTCAATGGCATAACCTCTCAGGAAGTCAGTTTTACCCCCATGGATATCAATGAAATGCCTCGATGCGCCTGATATGGCCCTTTTATGTTCGAAGGGAGCTGTTTTTCTACTTATATCTCCCAGATGTTCCAGGAATCTGACTTTAAATTTTCTTTTGGTGGCCCCCACATATTTTTTATTGCACTGTATGCATTCTATAATGTATATGACATTATCACTGTTGCAATTAATGTAAGAGGCAATGTGATGTTCTTGTGTGTTATCATAGTTGAAGAAATTTTTGGTGGGTGAAACATATTTACAAGTTTTGCAGGGATGTGAACCACAGTTGAAAAAACCCTTGTGCCTCAACCAATTTTGTCTATTATTGTCTCGAGTAGGAAAACTGGGTGAAATGATGTTACCTATTGTGGTAGCTCGACGAGACACTACATCACAGCCCTCTGTTAAAATTTGCGCAAGTGTGTCATCTTGTGTCAATATCGATAAATTTTTCTGAATGATGTGTTTGATTGCATTAAATTGGGGGCTGTATTGTACTACCAATGTGGGTTTGTTCCTGACATTTCGTTTCTTATTTGAAAAAGAGGTTTCCAAAAGTGAATTTCTATCTTTGTATGACACTATTTTTTCTGCCCTTTGTAGTTGCCACTGGGAATAACCTCTGTGTTTCAATCTGTTTTTGATATTGGTAACTTCGTGATGGTAGTCCGATGTTTTACTGCAATTCCTTTTAGCTCTTGTGAGTTCTCCAACCGGGATGGATGTAATGGTGTGTTTCGGGTGTGAACTGTGAGCATGTAGAATAGTGTTTCCTGAGATGGTTTTGCGATGAGTGTTAGTATGAATTTGTTGGTTGTACCCAAAAATATTGAGATCCAAAAATGTTACTTGTGTATTGCTGATGTGATGGGTAAATCGCAAATTAAAAGAATTGGTATTCATGCAGTCGATAAAGTCGGGTATGGCAGACACATCGCCCGACCAAATAAATAGCAGGTCGTCGATGTATCTGCCATACCAGAGGATCGACCGCACGAATGGATTGGTATCACTGTAGAGATGAATTTCTTCCCACCACGCCATAACAAGGTTAGCGAGGGAAGGGGAATATTTGGCTCCCATAGGGACTCCTTTAAGTTGTAAGTAAAATACACCGTTGAAAAGAAAAAAATTGTGTTTTAATAGATACCATAATGTTTCTTTTATGAAGTTTTTTAAATTGTCACTGTATGTACTATATTTGTTCATGTGGTACTCAATTGCTGATAATGCAACATTATGAGGTATGCATGTGTACAAGGAGATCACATCACAGCTTAGCCAGCTGTAAGAATCATCCCATGTAACGGTTTGTAAGGCCCTTAGAACATCTCCGGTATCTTTAAGATAACCGGGAGTTCTAGTTGCCAGAGGTTGTAATAAGGAGTCGAGCCATTCGCTGAGACGTTCTGTAAGGGAGCCTATGCCAGACACTATGGGGCGCATGGGTGGTGGATGTTCGCCCTTATGTACCTTCGGTAATGCATGTAAGAAAGGTACTTGTGGTTCATTGACATTGATATAATCAAATTGTTTTTTACTGAGTATCCCCTGGGTATAACCATCAGTGATAATATTAAGAAAGATTTGTTGGAATTTATTGGTAGGATTGGTAGGTAAAACCCTGTAAGTCTCTGTGTCGGTAAGAAGTTCCTGTGTCCATTGGATATACGAACAGGTGTCCATGACTACAATGCAACCACCTTTGTCCGCCATTTTGACGGTAAGTTCATGGCTATTTTTCAATTTGTGCAAAGCTTTGTGTTGGTTGTAGGTGAAATTGCATGGTTTTCTTTTCTTAGAGGTGTCAAATAGTTTTTTCAGATCTTTTTCTACTGCTTCTTGAAAAGCGTCCATAGTTGGTACTCTAGTTTGTTTCGGATAGAACGTTGGATTTTTGGTGGCCAGAGATGATGCAACGATCTCCTCGCTGCCTGTCGGTTGGTCATCAAGATCGATAAGGTCAATTAATGTTCTTTGTTCCATGAAAGTGAATCCTTGAAACACATTGATGTCGGTATGTGAGGGTGTCGTATCAATAGATTGCGATTCTTGGCTGAAAAAATGCTTTCTGATTGTAAGATTTCTGATAAATTTATTGATGTCCAATAGTGTCGTGAAAAGATCAAAAGTTCTTTCAGGGACATAATTAAAGCCAAGTTTAAGTAGACTAATTTCATCTTTATGTAGAATTAGGCAACTCTAGATGCCTCACATCCCAATACATGTATATTTTAAGTAGAAAAGTTGGATGTGAAAAATGGCTAGAATCAAAACTATTTAGAATAATGCAAAAATTTATTATACACAGAAACACTGACATTTAAAAACACTTAAAAACAGCACAAACATGTTCGCCCTTATGTACCTTCGGTAATGCATGTAAGAAAGGTACTTGTGGTTCATTGACATTGATATAATCAAATTGTTTTTTACTGAGTATCCCCTGGGTATAACCATCAGTGATAATATTAAGAAAGATTTGTTGGAATTTATTGGTAGGATTGGTAGGTAAAACCCTGTAAGTCTCTGTGTCGGTAAGAAGTTCCTGTGTCCATTGGATATACGAACAGGTGTCCATGACTACAATGCAACCACCTTTGTCCGCCATTTTGACGGTAAGTTCATGGCTATTTTTCAATTTGTGCAAAGCTTTGTGTTGGTTGTAGGTGAAATTGCATGGTTTTCTTTTCTTAGAGGTGTCAAATAGTTTTTTCAGATCTTTTTCTACTGCTTCTTGAAAAGCGTCCATAGTTGGTACTCTAGTTTGTTTCGGATAGAACGTTGGATTTTTGGTGGCCAGAGATGATGCAACAATCTCCTCGCTGCCTGTCGGTTGGTCATCAAGATCGATATGGTCAATTAATGTTCTTTGTTCCATGAAAGTAAATCCTTGAAACACATTGATGTCGGTATGTGAGGGTGTCGTATCAATAGATTGCGATTCTTGGCTGAAAAAATGCTTTCTGATTGTAAGATTTCTGATAAATTTATTGATGTCCAATAGAGTCGTGAAAAGATCGAAAGTTCTTTCAGGGACATAATTAAAGCCAAGTTTAAGTACACTAATTTCATCTTTATTAAGTTCCACTTTAGAGAGATTCAAGACATCAATATTGTTTGAAAGTGCTTCTGGAGTGTCTATTTGGGTTGGCTCCTCGTTTTTCGATCTTGTTGAATTGGTTTTTTTCTTATGCTTTCTGCCACCTCTCCTTTTGTAATCGTGGGCCAGGGGATGTGAGCAGGAGATGTGAGCAGGGGATGTGATCAAGGGTCAGGGAATGTCAGCAGGGGTCAGAGGGTGTGAGCAGGGGTTAAGGGATGTAAACATGGGTCAGGGGATGTGAGCAGGGCTCAGGGGATGTGAGCAGGGCTCAGGGAGTGTGAGCCGGGGTCAGGGGATGTGAGCCGGGGTCAGGGGATGTGAGCTAACTTATTAGATGCATATATTGTAAACCAGTTGATTTTGGTCAGTGTGTGTTCCAATTCTCACCTGTTGCCAAGGAAGGAAGTGTTGGACGTTTTTATATGTTTACATGTCTGATCCACAGGCAGTACAGGCATTCAGCCAACAACTATCTCACTCTATTTGTCTCTAGCATACTCTTTAAGGTGGTCATGAGGATGTCACAGATATATCTCCTTGCCACATTGACTACTTAAAGGGATCCTGTCAGAAGAAAGTTAACTAATAAATGACCCAGTGTGGTGCATTTATAAAGAAAATCCAATAGAGTGATATGCAAATTTTGTGTTTAAAGTCATAAAGGAAATCTACTCCCTACCTTAGAGAAGTCTCTATTCTCTAGACAAATTCAAATTCTACCATTGTTTTCCCAGATCTAAAGGGACAAAAGATATACTAAAGCATAATAAAACATATATATGTTTGGCATCTCTGTGATCATATCAACCCAAAGCATAAAGGGGAGATCTCATTTGGAGTGGCATGAAAACAGTGAAAAAAAGGGAAAGCCATTAAAACAGAGAACACAAGAAAATGGGAAAATGTGTTTTTTGTCAATTTAAGAACGCTAAGTGTAGCTGTAAATTTGTGAAGTGACCGCAAATGAGGTTTGTCCATTCTTTATTCAAAGTGCAGGCTACTTGTGCCGTATTTGGTGATTGTAAAATAAATCAAAATCTCTGCACACCAGAGGTCCTATTCACTATATGCCAGCTCAGGGAATGATACCATCCCAACCCTAACATCAGTACCATAAATGAACATTTTCCTTATTACTCAAACAAAATCCACTTCTCACATTTTGCTTGGAATAGTGCTGCTTTCCATAAATTCTGAAAATAAAGTTTTCCAAAATCATTCTATAATTAAGCTGCCTTCTACAGGCTGTCAAGTTAGGTACAGTTAATCATCTTGTAAAGCCTAATCATTAAGCTGTAAAGGCGTATTGAGTCTTTCAACAAACTTTATAGAAATCAATAGGCTTTACAGTAGTGCCTACATTAGAAACAACACTTTTCATTATTATGTGACTTGTAATCCTCTTTTTTCAGCTGCTCTCATCTCTGTTTGTGATTTTGCTGTGCACTTTCAGCTGTGGTGGGAGAATTTGCTCCTGTAACTCAATGGAGGACATGTATCTTTATTTCTGCTAGTTACAGTATATGCTGGAGTATAAGCCAAGTTTTTCAGCACAATTTTTTTGCTGAAAATTCCCCACTCGGCTTATACTCGGGTATATAAAAAACATAAACTCACCATTCCGACGGCCCAGACAGCTCCACTTCCATTTTCATGTCCGTGGCAGGTCCACGGCAGCTCCATCTGCAACGCCTGACACGTGCGCACGGTCCTGGCGCCGGCCTGAAGAAAGAAGGGGCGCTGCAGACGGAGCTGCCGCAGATTT
>WNYA01001753.1:0-61000 GCA_019512145.1 Engystomops pustulosus | reverse complement strand
ACGATAATATCAAGGACATAAAACGTTACATTTATATCTGAATATAAAATGTGAAAACGAAAAAATATTATGTGAATGCATCTTGTATTTATTACTGGATTTTAGTTTGTGTTTAAAATTATTTATGCAATGTTATTGCCTTTAAAGCTTATTTGCATTTGCATTTCAACTGTGAACAATGGTGCTTACTAAAAAATTATAGCTTCTGACGTCTGTGTGCTCCACCATAAAATGAATGGAGACATTAGAACATTGCACTTTCCACAATAACACTCCATGCCAGTCTTTTATTCCACTTACTGTGGAAGTAGTAAATTATTACAAAGCTATTATCAGATAAGAAATGTTAAATGTTTTCTGACCATATAACTAGACTTAAATTTCCCACTTCAGATTCCCTACATTCAAATAATTTGATTCAGTGTTATTTTAAATAGCCAGGCAAAAAGAATTTTACAACTTTGAATATTTACTGAGATGAGAAATAGCTACGGTATTCAAAACTACATAAAACTAAACACCAGCTAGAAGGAACTGTACTTTTGGGTGCCAATAACTACCCATGCACATGTCCATGTGCATGCAAAGAACCTGTGAAAACTTGTGTGTCACTGTATAGTGTTTCAGTGGGCGTCTCTTATAGAAACATACTATCATGATTGGTGTGATGGAGCACCTGTTGTATTAATATACTTGTAAGTGGTGCTGGTTAGTGTTTTATGCTGTTAGCCACTTCCATTCAGGCCCTTTTGTGCTGAGTATAACAGTGGATATTCCTGTCATGTCAGATGGTGGGTAATAGTAGGTAAACTCTGATATACAGCCCCCAGTTATACATGTATACAGCCCCCCAGTAACACATATATACAGCCCCCTGTAATACATATGTACAACCCCCACAGTAATAAATTTTTATAGAATATAACAAAATAACAAAACTTTACATACCTTATCTCGCTCCACCATCAAGATGATGTATGTAAACATAAGAATAGACTAACTCCATGGGGGACATGTATCATTATTTCTGCTAGTCAAATTTTCTCATTTGTGCGACTTTTGTCATATTTGCGATTTTTTTTGCGACTTTTCACCTGTCATTTTTCAAGTATGCCTTGTTCTGTACCTTGTGCAGTGTGTCTTATGTATTTTAGTTTTCCAGATGTTCCGTGTGACTTTTCAGTTATGTATCACTTTTTTACTTATTTTTGCAACTTTTTAGGTGCAAATCTGCACCTGGTCCAGGGAAGGTGCAAAGGAAGTTTTTTTTTTTTATGGACCCATTTTTAACATGTAAATTGGAATTATTTCACATGCTTTAAATGTTTAACATTTTACATAGTAACCACTTTTGTCAGAATTCTTACATTTTTTTTTAATTGGATACTTTTATGGGTGAGGTTTCACATAGCGTTTTAATTGCGTTTTTCAAAATTCATTAAAAATGAACATGTTAAATCCCAAATTAACAGTAGTGTCCACTCTTGTATATAACCCCCTCACATGGCTTGTATCCTCTCCTGTATATAACCCCTCACATGGCTTGTGTCCACTCCTGTATATAACCCCCTCACATGTCTTGTATCCACTCCTGTATATAACCCCCTCACGTGGCTTGTGTCCATGTGGATTTGAACCATTTGCAACAAAAAGTCTCAAAAAGAAGCCAAAATTTGCACCTGCCAGGATAGGAAAAACTGAACATGTATCACAAGTAAAAAGACAGGATCATACATAAGGTGCAAAAACTAGCCACATTAGAAGAGTACAACTCTCTCCTCCTAAGCTGATTTGCTAAGACTAGAGATGAGCGAACATACTCGTCCGAGTTTGATGCTCGTTCGAGCATTAGCGTACTCGAAACTGCTCGTTGCTCGGACGAATACTTCGCCCGCTCGAGAAAATGGCATCTCCCGCCGTTTTGCTTGTATATGCTGGATGCATGTGTATGTATGCTGTATATCTGTGTGTATGTTGTGTATATGCTGGATGCATATGTATGTATGCTGTATATCTGTTTGTATGCTGTATATACTGGATGTGTGTGTATATGTATTTACTGTATATGTGTTTGTATGCTGTATATACTGGATGCGTGTGCATATATGCTGTATATCAGTGTGTATGTTATACATACTGGATGCTTGTGTATATATGCTGTGTATCTGTGCGTATGTGTTGTATATACTGGATGTGTGTGTATATGCTGTATATGTGTGTATTTTGTATATGCTGGATGCGAGTGTATGCATGCTGTATATCTGTGTGTATATTGTTTATGTTGTAAATTTGATGTTTATATACTGTATGTGTGTATATTATGGGGCACATTTCTTTACCTGTCCACGGAATTCACAGAAAGTGCATTGTCCGATGATAATGCACTGTGCCCCTATTTACTAAGATCGTGTCGCTTCCCCGCTCAGGTCCGCTGTGGTTCACCTTCTTCTTCATGGACCATGTATGTGCATTGTCTTGCGACACAATTTGAGTTAAATTCCATGCTCATTCCTAATCAGTCGGATCATCTGACAGCACGCCCCCCAATTTGAAAACGATTGCGTGCAACAAAATCCCAGCGTCACAATTCCAGACCCCTGTTAAATACCTATCCAAGCTGTGCAATTCACGAAAACGGTGCAAAGTCCGACAAAAGTGCAGCGTGCGACCTTTAGTAATTGAGCCCCTATGTGTATACACTTATGTATGTACAAATGTAGGAATGTGTAAACACGTGTATGAGTGTAAAAATTATTGTGATTGTGTAAATGTGTGTATGAATATGTATATATTTTTAAGGGGAAGGGGGCTCCATTCAAAGGTCTGCTATGGGGCCCAGCCTCTGCTGGTTATGCCCCATTGAGGCAGTTAATAGCAAGTTCACTACTTTATACTCTGATTCCTCTATATATGAGTGGAATGTAACAATTAATGTTTAATTTGGCATTTAGTGAGCTACCTGTTTTTGATAGTAGGGTGGTAACACTATTTACAGAAGTCTGTAATACAAGATCTAACTTCACAAATTTGTTTCATCATTCTGACTTCTAGTTGCAAATTTAAAAATTAATTACATCAATAGCTACATTTTTTTTTCTTGAAAACAAAATAATGGATAACAGCTAAATTATTGGTTAGTTTTGAAGTTCCGTTTCAGAGTTTCTGTGAAATATTGCTAGGATTTTAGAGAAATGTGCATCAAGCTCCATCAATACATATTTTGATCGTTCAGAATAGCTTGATGCTAGTTTAATTAAAAAGCAATTTAAAGGATTTTGTTTTCTCTTCTCTATTTGAATATATGCACCAGCGCCTCAAGCCCTAGACTAAATATGATTTGCTTGTAGTTTCTTTAAGTTGTAAGTTTATAATGTGGGTAAAGCCTAGCTCATATTTCCAGTCACCATGTTATTGATATAAAATGTATTTTTCAGAAATAGGTGGTTTAATTTAACTGTTTAGCGTCCGCCCGCCTTGTATTCACGGTGGCGGTCGGGTCCCGCTGCATGGAGAGGTAAAGGTTTATTACCAACAGTTACTGTATGTAAATATGGTAATATACAAATTCTATCCTATTCTATTTCTAGAAAAAATTTCCAAGAATTGTGGGAAGAAAATGCATACTTTTATCTGGATAATTCGAACCATATTTTCTGTTAAACAATCATAAACCTGTTCATCCAAGTAACTTGGATACAATTTTTCAGTCAAGCAGTAGAGAGCAGCAGAGGTCCATGCGAAAGCTGTTATGGTTTATACATCTGTGGCGTCTGAAAGTTGTGGAAAAATAGATCATGGATTGGGAACTCACATTTGTTTTTACAAATCAAACTCACCTACTGAAGTGGATGGGTCCATGAAAGAAACTATTACACATAGGTGATTTTAGGCTTGTAAAGCATTGGACATAGTTGTGTGTATACGGTCTTGAACAGATTTAATATGTATCACAAAACTGGATTTATTCTTGACTAGGTTGGACAGTAGAAGACAGCAGGTGGCATCTACTATGAAAGCAATTAATTTCTATGTATTCTGTATGATTTTTAGTAATTGTAATTGCTTTAGTCTAGCGTATGCCCATGTTTACATAGCGCAGATTTGTTGTAGAAGTTTTCTAGTTTATTTTAATTGGGACTTGCAGAAATGCATGAACATACTGCTAGAAGTTCTATCATCAGATGTGTTAGATTTATTTGTCCTTTTAATAAACCTACTGTATACAAAAATAGTAGTAATATTAAAAACTACATGATTGGGTCTGCAGCAGCTGCAGCCATGCAGCGGGTGCGGGGGCGCACACATTTCTTAACTCCTTTTTAACCTAATACTTCACCATGGAAGTTGTTAATAAAGCACCTTCACTTGCTCAGGGGTCTCACTGTGACAAGTGGGGAATTATAGGAAAGAAAAACTGATCTAGCATTAAACTATTATATTATGTCACTGGTTAAAACATCATCCACAGAAGAGAGTCACTTAAATTTACGTGAGCAACTCCCTTTCCGTTGTGCTGTCTGTTTTTTATTCTTATCAAGAGTAGCGACTGTGATCACACAAATGTGATCAGGGAACTTTAACCCCTCTGATGCCATGGTCAATAAGACCACAGTAACTGATTACTTACTTTCTGTTTAAATGGAAGTAAAAGTAATGGAACAACCTCCCCATGTGGAAGTGAGGGAAGGGGAGGGGTTTCTGTTTCTGACAGCTCCCATGCATACCAATTCATTATTTCTATTGGACCTTGCTTCATTGCTAGGCATTTATATCCAGGGCTTAGGGACCCATGCAGCATGTGTGCAGTGACAATCCATGTGGCCCAGACTTACTATTCACACTGCTTGCACCTGTATTTATGAAAAGTTTCCACCAGTATTGTGTTACGGCTACACTGTGCGCCCCCAACACAAAATTCTGCAACTAAAGGGGCGTTTCGGTGTGTATCGCACCATGCACCACATTTATGTTGGCAAGCCCAACATAATTGTGTTGCATGCCCAATAAACTGAGTGCAAGAGAAAAAAATGAGTGCACTCAGTTTTATGTGCTTTGGGCGCGTGCAAGGTCCACTCGATTAATAAAGACCATGCACATTCTTCAGCTTGCCTCATAAATCCACGCCAGTGTTTTTAGTTCTGGGCTGTTTCCTGCTGTTTCCTCACTGTTTAGTGAGCCCCGATGCCTCTCCAATATCTCTATCCTATAGGACACTATGCAGTTCCAGCAGGGCAGTGAGGCCACAAGTGCAGAGATGCTAATCTAGTGGTCACAGGAGGGTCCCAAAATGCAGAGTTTTACAGCTAAAAGGGTAAAATGGATCGCAAGTAAACCTTCTTATGCAGAGCGCCATCCCAATTGCTATCTACAGTCTATTTTTTAATGGACAGCAAGTGGCTGCATTAAATACAATGCTTTTTCATGGATAAATGCAAATATCTATTTTTTGAGTGGACGTCAGTGTATCTGTGTGAAAAATGGATGGTTGCTAAGATAAATTCATATAATTCAGATGCAGTTTGATGCAACTCTAGAAGCAAATTGAATTTGGAAAATGGTTGTTAGGGTCTGTAAATCATCCTGCACTAGTACAGGAGCAAAAATGGCATCATTCTGCTAATTTTTGTTCATGTGTGTAGCGTTAAGTTCAGGGTCACAGAGGGTGCCATTTTTGTGGGTTGGCCCTTCAAATTTGTCATTGGGTATGGGGTCTCAACATAATCCATCTACATTCTACCAAAAAAACTCTAAAAAAACTGTTGCTGTAGATTTTAAAACTGCAGCACATCAGTTTATGCAATATAATTATTAGTTGGATTGATGTAGATTTAAAACTCACAATGCAGGGGTTAGATGGTTTAAATTTGTGTAGAGGTGGTGTAAGAGCTTTACAAAAAGAAACCCATTAAACTTCTGTTGATTCAGCTATGGAAGTAGTTATTATGTTATTCAGAAACAAATAAAGTCTACATGACTAAATGTATTTCAGGGGTGAAGTTGGTGGGGATTAGATTTAGTTCTTTTCTCTTGGGGCTTGTGCCCTAGATTTTTAATGTTCTAAAATCTAATTTTTTACAATCCTCAACATCTTGATATTTATAGGCTTTATATATGCAAGCAAAGTACTGTATATACAGTAAAGCGTGGAAAGCCAGTATTGCAAAATAATTACTTTATGATAATTAGGAGTCTTTGTTTTATGGATAATTAGCAACTAGACATTCACCTTTACTTGAAGTCATCTGTCTTGCATTTCTTCAATAGGATGTTATAAAAACAAGTATCTGTATGAAGATAATTTTACATAAATGTAGTCATACAGACCCTTAGAAATGAAGGAAATCTGCCCTTGAATACAATCACCACTGCTGGATGGAATGCATAAATAAACAAAGCACCTCAATAGTGCATGCCTGCCACCACTGCCAGAGTGTGGTGGTGGTCATATCCCAGGACAATTATCTTGTTTCTAAGGGGCAACATGACTTTCATTCATAAAGGTAATTTTTTTTTCAGAACTTGCAATTGATTAAATCTTGCATGGCTCCCGGTACCAGGGAGGAGAGAACGAACCCAAGACGCAGACACGGTCTTCAGCTGCACTCAAAATTACACTGTTTCTTTTTAAACCCACAGTCATATATCAGAACAGAAAAAGCAGCATTGGGGGATGTGAAAAAGGAGATAAGACTACTGTAATGCTATTGGCCATAATGAATTTACCAGCACATTCTCGGAAAAAGTTAATAGGCCTTGTTCACAGACATGTTTATACTAATTTTCCTGAGAAGAAGGAGATAAGCTGGCGCTAGAACCAAAATATAACAAAAGATGAAGGACAGACTGGCTTCTCATTAAATGTCAAGGGAATTAGTTGGCAGACGAGCAAATAGGTTACAAAAATAATGAAGTTTGAATCATAACTTTAGCTGGACAGTGCTTGAGCCCAGCATGATCCCCGGCTAATACTTAAAATGGTTTCTGTTTGGTTCTCTTGTTCCAAGATGACCGCCATAGAGGAATATATCATTAACAATCCCTTTAACCCCTTTAACGATTTGGCCCTTTTTTGTTTTTTAATTTCCATTTTTCACTCACCACCTTCAAAAAAATCTATGTAAAAAAATCTGTGACGGCTAGTTTTCTTAGTAACAAATTGCTCTTCATAGTAATGGTATTGAATATTCCATTTCGTGTACAAAAGTGGGCAAAAAATTCCAAATGCAGTGAAAATGATGAAAAAAAAAACGCATTTGTGCCGTATTGTTGTGCCCTCCGATTTTACGGCTTTCATTGTGTGCCACACATTACATGTCTACTTTATTCTTTGTGTTGGTATGATCACGGGGATAGCAAATTTGTATAGGTTTTATAATGTTTTCATATATTTACAAAAATTAAAACCTCCTGTACAAAATTTTATTTTTTTTATTTTGCCATCTTCTGGCGCTGATAACTTTTTCATACTTCAGTGTACGGAGCTGTGAGTGGTTTCATTTTGTGCGATTTTTGATGATGTTTCAATTCTACCATTTTTAGGACTGCATAATCTTTTGATCACTTTTTATTGATTTTTTAAAATATTTTTCAAAATGGCAAAAAAGTGCCATTTTCGGTTTGGGGGCTATTTTCCATTACAGGGTTAAACACAGTGGATGGCCGCTCGCCACTCCCCATAGCATCATTGGAGGGTGGCAATTGGTTGCCATGGCAGTCTACAGTCTAATGGAGACTTGTAGGCCTGCCATGGATAGTGATCTCTGTGAATGACAGGCTATTAGAGATCAGCAGTAAAATTGCTATATTTTACAATACCATAGTATTGCAGCATCTGGTATGCGTAATCAGACCCTGCAGGGTTAAAGTACCCTAGAGGATCTGAAATAATAGTACAGAATTTTTAAAAAATATTTAAAAAGTAAAAGTTTAAATCACCCCCCTTTCCCTAGAACATATATAAAAATAAATGACAGACATGTCGGGTATCGCCACGTCTTTTCCCGGCTGTGAACACCATAACGGAAAATAGCTCCCAAATGTCGGAATCGACACTTTTTGCCATTTTTCCAACCATAAATATTTAAATAAAAAGAGATCAAACAGTCATATGATCTCAAATAGATTTAAATTAATACACCAGCAGAATTTGTAGGTTCCACTCTGTTGAAGTATAGTGTGTACAGCATATTTATCTTCCTTAGATGGTAATGTAATGTATCCACATGTCAGCTGTTCAAATGAGAGTGTAAAGTCAGCAGGGCGGAAAGGGAGAGTGCTAATAAGAAGCTCCCAGTGTTTCTGATGAAGGTCCTCGGTGATGCTCCTCAAGTGAGTGATGTTTCCCACAGTGAATATTGTGAGGCATGGAGAAGGGAAATCCAAAGTCATGTAAACTAAGAGGTTTACAAATCAGATACAAAGTTCTTGCAAAACTTAAACACTCAAAAAGTTTTTTCTTGCTTCAATGTCACCATTTTAAGTAAACTATGTACAAACATTTTACATTTTAAAAACTTTCCATATAACACTTATATTACTTTAACTGCATGTTTTTACACCATTTTGCATCATTCTTTTACAGACCATTACAGATCTTTCTGTAATGCCATAGTAACAGGTCACTGCCCCCAATGACGCCATGGGGGTGACTATATGAGCAAATATGGAAGTGAGCATGCCAGCACTGATGCATGGGGTCTGTGGTGGGTGTTTGCTGCATACTGAACAAACAACCAGTAAGTTTAAAAAGCCCATGAGTCCTCCTCAGGCATCTTTGAGGTCACTGTGATTATGTCACATGAAGGGGTTAAGAAGTATGTCTTTACTGTACCTTGGACTCTCTTCTTATATGGGGGCTTGTTATACAGAGTGATGTACCATACATGGCCATATGGTAGGCCTACAAGACTGCAAGACTTTGCACCCAACACAACATATTACAAATCTCTGTGGGTTTCTGCTTGTTTCTGTCTTATTTTTAGTGTGATTCAAATGTATTTTACATATTTTTTTATATCCTAAAATAAGGAAACCTATACAAAAGTAACTTAAATGAGGAGCATGCACACAGCATACAAGACATTTCACGTGACTTTATCAGGGATAGATAGTAGGAAATTGGCATTTGGAAGAAAGCAATAGGTGGGACCATACAGTATTTCACAGAGAGAGAAATGCTAGAATGAGAGGTCACTCTAAAGCTGGTTATTAGTAGGTTCAAGATAAATGTAGTGAAACGGTATTTTACAGGTAGGAAGAAATAGCCTTTTAGCAGAGGTTGTAAAGGTTAATGCCTCGAGAGAAGAAATAGGAGAATTTGGAATTACTTGGGGCGGGCAATAGTTCATTGCTAAAATAAAACATGACAAAGGATTAAAAACCATCTTAGGTTTGCAAGCTTTATGATGAGAATGAGCATTGTAGGCCAAATGATTCCTTTGTCCTGTCAGAATGCTTGCGTGGACTGGTCCTATATCACTGCAAAAACACTTCTATTTGTCAGGAAGGAAGACTTAATGGTCTATTTGCATGTCAAAAGGGAACACTGTTCCACTGTCCTAAATTGGATTATAAACGTGAAATACCAAGTTCTCGGTCATACTTTTTAGAGATGAAATAGACTTGATAATATGGCTACAGATCTGCACCACCACAGCAAATACTGAAACTTTAAGTGCGTGTGAATCCAGATAATATCTGCTATGTTATTATAGTTACTTTTATATGATGCAAATACAGGCAGTCCCCGGGTTACATACAAGATAGGTTCTGTAGGTTTGTTCTTAAATTGAATTTGTATGCAAGTCGGAACTGTATATTTTATATTATAAACTCCACACAAATTTTTTTTGGTCTCTGTGACAATTGGATTTTAAAAATGTTTGGTTGTCATAGGAACCACGATTAACAATAAACTTACTTACAGACACATTAAATGACTGTTATAGCTGTTTATTGTAGCCTAGTACAGTAAATTACCAATTACCAGAGGTCTGTTTGTAACTAGGGGCCGTCTGTAAGTCGGGTGTTTTTAAGTAGGGGACTGCCTGTACTGCAAAGCTTCATTTGTAAGTTTTAATTTTTTTAAACAATTTTGCAAAGCCCCCTACAGCTGAGATTTAGCATTGTTAACCTGTTGGTCAGTGTCCGTGAAGTAGTATTCTTTATATGTTGTTTGTCACAAATACAATAAATTCTGATGGCAAAGTTATTTTTTGGGGATTTAAAAGAATAAAGGAATCCCTAGATGCCCAGAGCAACAGCAATGGCAATTGAAGCAAAAATAAGCTCAAAGATTTGGTAAACCAGTTCCTTAAAGTACATATAAGGATAAAATACTGCAATATGTTGTCACAGAGAGAAAGCCAGTCAGTGGATAAAATGTTATCCTGAAGCTTGGAGGTTGTGAATATAAATCCTAAACCATCAGTGCCAGGATTATATTTTAAAATACTGTATATAGCCACATATCTTGTAAGTTACCATTAAATACAGCAAGAATGTATAGTGAATTGGATGCAAGGTGGATCATGAAAATGTTTCTTTAAAAATGTTTCTTAATATTAATAGTAAACAAGATCTTCTTAGTCCTATACCAAAATAGATGAAATGGCTTTACCAACCAAATTACCTAACCTACGCAGGTTTTTCAGCAGAGGAATTACAGGCATTCAATATTTAGTCGTATCTGCAGAAAGCATTGCATCAAGTAGAAGGGGCAGAGTAGGTAGCTGATATATAGCACTGTGGGGAAAAGATACTGTATATTTTAACTTGCAGTTCATTTATCTTATCTTCTGTTCATCTTGAGCTAAGGATTTCATTTGACATTCCCACTTAAACCATTTACATACATATATGATCCCTTGACAGCAAATATGCAATGTAGGATGACAGAACAATCAATTTGATATACTTTGTACACAAGCCTATATTTAATATATTTAAAACAGAATATTTTGATTTGGATGAGGTCCAGTGTCTTCTTTACTGATCTTTTCCCCATGGCTGGCCTTCATAGATGCAATTGTGTAAAACAAGAATAATAATAATACAAGTATAATACACTAGTCATCATACTAGGGACCCTAGAGATACAAAGATATAGGAACCCAAATTTAAGAAAAGAAAGAAAGAATGCTCATCCATATGATGTCTTATGCATGAAACTCTAAATATGTTCACAGCAATAACATTAAGACCTTTGCTTTTCTCGCTCCATAATATGATCCTTCTTTACTACTGGGTTCCCATCTCCAGTGTAATCAAATGAAACCTCACTCGTGCTTATGAATCTCTCTGCAGTATCTATTCTCTCTACCTTTATTAAAAACTCTGTGGTTTCTCTTTTTCACGAGCTGTATTTTCCCATGACCTTTTCTATCTTTCAACACCCTTCGCTTCCTCTCATGAATGCATCAGAGGGCTTTCAAATATGAAATCTATTCTTTGCAACATCTATTCTGTGTTCTACACTTTCTTAAGATCACACACAAATATCCTAATCTGACCCAGCACTAGTAATGCATCAGTAACAAACTTTTATACAAACTTTGTTTTGGCTGGTGATATGTTGATGGCACTATCATCAATTCTATGGTTATTGGATTTCAGAAAATAAACCACTGGTATCCACTGGTCATCACACAGAGGTTGGGATGAAGTAGACAATGGCCAAAAATCGGAAAAAGTCCAGCACTTGGAAATAGGAACGTATTTTATATGTAATCCAATTAAAACAGCAGGCAGTGAATTGTATAACCTTAGTCGTAATTTCAAAGCCTTTTGGACTCATGGATTACTAGAACATAGAAGCTGTGCACTACAGGAATACAGGATTCCAAAATATGTTGATGGTGACCATGAAATTAATTTCCAATGAAACATTTTATTTACACGTTTTGGATTTATTCAGATATTTGAATTTATGTGGAACACTATAGAGTAAAATAAATGTATTGATGTGGTGGCAGATCTTCATTGATGGATGAAATTCTAGGTACCCTAGGCAGATCACAGGTCAACTCACAAGCCACATCAGACAGCTGCTGTTGCAGAAACATTTTGTGAATTACACAAGGAATGGAAGTAAAATCTAAAAAGCATATTTCTTGATTTAAAAAAGTGCTTTTTCTGGCATAAGGGTTTGGTAAGATGAGTATCTATTTTTTATTTTAAGAACCCTTAACAAAATATTTTCCCTACTAGACTCCTTTATATCATTGACTATGAGGTAACTAAAATAAACAAAATCCCAACAACCACTTATGAAAACAATATACACATCTTCAATTCTTCACCTATCCAGTGCAGATGTTCTGTTGGTCTTGATAAGGTCATTAATCGCCTGCAATGATCATGTAAAAGACCATCGGAGACACCAAAGTACTGATTGTTAAAAAAGTTAATGGGGAGATTTATTATACCTTCTCCAACCATTTTAGGGCAGGAAAATCTCCCCAACCCAGCAAGTTCTGGAGATTTTCCACCTCACATGCCACTTTGGGCATAATGGACCAATGGCATGAATGTCCCAGCCTACAAAATTTACTATAGTCACAAATCTTAATAGATTCGCCATATTGTGTTTTATCTATTTTTAGAGGTTTTGCTGGTAAAGTTTACTATTTAGAGTCAGAAACCACCTTAAACCATTCTTCCAAGATGCATTTATAGATTAATAAACATTATTATTAGCTTAAATCACTGTCAAATTTTGACAGATTTTTTAGGAGCAATATTTGTTGTTATTTTATTCTCTGTATATGTATATTCAGATGCATAAAAGAAACTTTTCCATTGTCATCTCATTGTGTATTACTGTGACCTTGGGTATGTAATATGATTAGGGATGGCTTGGAGCACATCAGGTGCAATCTTAGCATAATAAAATAAATACATTTATTCTGCTTTCCACCTGGAAGGTGCTGATCATGTGGAAAGTTTATTGTCAATCAATCCTCTGCTATCTCTGAAATCCACATGTGCTCTTCGGATTGAATGTTAAAATAACCTGGACAAGGTTGAAAGTAGGAAGGCAGAAATGACTTTCAGGCATCTAAAATTCTAGCAAGCACTTCATCATAAAAGCATCGCTGGTTAAAAATGAGACAGTCAACAAACTGAATTTGAGGCAGAAAGGTGAGAGAAGGAACGAAATTTAAAGGACATAGATCTTAGGTCCAAAGTAACATCTGTGATAGTGCATCTAATTCAGTTATTATTCCATCTGCTGGCTGATCTAGACACTGAGCCAAGAAAATGTGATACTATGTGTATAAAGAAGGTTTACACTCCACTGCACCATGATGAAAACTTATCAAAGCACAGCCGAAAAATCACCCCATCCAATTGCTTCACCCACTGAGAGGAATCTGTGTCACAGAAAGAACAATAGGCATTCAAATCGGCAATAAATTGCTTACATTTTATTTTCTCCAGCAATCTTTGTTCCTTTAAGATGTCATCTGGAAGAGGACGATTACATTATCCATCATTACCTACACAGGAAAAAGAACGGCTCAATAATGCTAAATATTGAGTCAATATTGATTTATCCGGTTGGGATGTGTTAGCAACAAACTTATTTGTCAACAACCGGATTAATTCAGATAGCTTGTATTAAGAAGCAATGTGGCCCATTGGTTACTATATTAAAATGATTATCTTTATGTGGGACACACACAATAATGAAAGCTGCTGACTTCTGGATGAAGCTGAAAAGAAAGCATTATTGATTTTATCTGTACCTGCCTTGGACATTTCTATACCAACCACATCCCTGTATAGCTGAAAGAAATCCACCGCAGCTGCTAATTTTTTTTTTTTTTATCTCTTCTGAAGACAAAGGAAGAACAAGGCTTTTTATTGTTTAACATCTCTGTACTAATAAAGATTTCTGAAGTGCTATTCTTGGTACATAGTGTTGACCCTTACCTCGAACTCTTAGTTGGCACCTACATAAATCATTAGAAACTCTATTCCTAAAAAAATTCCATACCTTGTCTAACCTACATTTTATGGCAGCAATTAGTGCTTCCCTGTTCCTCCCACAGAGAAAGGTCACTATTCTTGCATTTGAGAAGACTGTCTAATGAGAGAGTGAAAAAATATATTAATAAACACATAATGTGAAAAAGTGTCATGAGTAAGTGGGAGATATGAAAGTTGTAGGTCAAGGTAATGCCAAGAAATGGCAGATTTATAGAAGAAATATGGCCAGCTATTGTGTGATATCTCGAAATATTGCTTCATGTCTTGATTAGTGGGGTTTAGCAGTAATGCTTTGTGCTCAGTTCTTTCTATTCCAACCATTTTGTGTTGTACTGCTGACCACCAACAGTATACAAAGGACATATTCAATTATATTACATCAATATTTTTTACTTTAAGTATTTGTAAACTGCTTGGGAGTAGGAAAATACAATTTATGCTGTATTGTGTATGGTACTTTAATGCTATATTAATGCTGATAAATTTCTCAACTTACCACTGTACTTTTTCATTGTCATCAAAGTGACTGTTTTTGACATAGGAAACCTAATCTTTAAAGCATGAAAACTTCTCAGGCGAGTCCAAGGTGATGTTATTTTCAAGGTCAAAGTGAGCTAGCCAGAGAAGATGTCAAATCTGAATTTAATGACTATAGTTAAAAGACCACTGCTTTCTGCAGTACTGAGAGAACAGAGGGAAATGTTAACATTCAACACAAACAATAGACTTTGCTGTTTTTCTTTATTTTCCACCATTAAGACACATAATAAGAATATATTGTACAATTATTATCTATTGCCAGGTTTTATGGGAAATTTAGACATTGTGCCTTACTTTTGTTCCCCTATTACCAGGGCTCATCCCCGGAATCAGAAAGGCATCAAAGCAAAAAGAGTACACAAGCTGGACTCCAGGAAAGAGAGAACTAATCAGGCAAAGGGTAAAGAAAGAGAATAGTCAAGACGAGTTAGAATTAAAAAAACTAAGCAGCCAGCAACAAAATAGGTATCACAAGCTCAATAACTGGCAGAGAACAGGTGAATCATACAGGTATTGTCACGGGAAGTCCCGCGACCCATATCGCGGGTTGCGGGCTCACCCGTGCTTCTTTGCCCCCGCCAGCGCGCCGCCAGCGCTGCTTACCTTTCCCGGCTCCCGGCTCGCTCCCTCCTGCCGTGCGCACGTGGCCCCGAATGCTAGGGCGCGCAGTCACTTCTCAAAATTTAAAGGGCCAGCGCGCCATTAATTGGCGCTGGCCATTTTGCAGAATCTATTTAAGCCTGCCTCTTCCTACAAGCCCTTGCCGGATCTTTGTGCCTAGCGCCCTAGAGAAAGCTTTTCTGATGCCTTGTGCTCTTCTTGTGAATTCCCGTTGTGACCCTGGTTCCGTTTCTGACATCGCTCCTTTGCCGCCTGCCCTGACCTGTTGCTACGTCTCTGACTCCGATCCTGTGCTGCCTGTCCTGACCTCCTGCCTGTCCCCGACTACGAGATTGCCTGCCGTTTCTGTACCTCGACCTTGGCTGCCACTGCGGACAAGTCACGCCTGTGGAACGACCTTGTGGCACCATGCCGCAGCTTGTCTAACCCGCTTTGCGGCGGGCTCTGGTGAAAACCGGGTACCACTTAGACTCCGGTCCCAGGTAGTGGCTTGTGCCATCGTCTGCAGTGGTTCAGAGGATCTACAACCTCATGGAGCCTGACAGGTATAAATAACTATTCCAGCTCACTAGACATGCTGATTGGCTATCTAGCTTCTTGCTATGGCCAACAGTGGAATGGGCAGGTGAGTTAATTACATCTACAATGCAAGATTATGTAGAGAGGGGCACACCTAGTTATCAATACCCAAAGACCTTTTGAAAACTTTTATAGCAAAATCCCGCTTGGCGATTCTGTCTCCTATGGATAACCGAGACACAGTGATCTTCTCAATTGTAGTTGATGCACTCATTGATCTGTGCTGAGCTGAACTGTAACTCTTCCACAAAGGACACTCAGTGGGGAGGCTATTGTGCAACTGTAATGGAGGGAATGTATATTGAACCCTAATCTACACTTTATGACCTGGTGTATAAGGTGTTCAGAAGAGTTGCACATTATGGTTGTCAGTCTGTTTCACTATAATACAAATTCACCCACCACATAAATCAAACAGGTAACAGAGTAGTTGAACACATTGTGGGTGTTAAATTCTTCTGTATCGATAAGGCCTTGTGGTGGGAAAGTAGTTCCCACTAGGACATATTACTTATTCCTAATTGTAAACCCACTTTCCAATATGAGGATGCTTAATAATGTCACGTTACAGGGGAAAAATCCCAGGGTCAAC
Organism: Engystomops pustulosus; assembly: GCA_019512145.1. Classification (NCBI taxonomy): domain Eukaryota; kingdom Metazoa; phylum Chordata; class Amphibia; order Anura; family Leptodactylidae; genus Engystomops; species Engystomops pustulosus. The sequence continues at coordinate 44,676 of WNYA01001753.1, read as the reverse complement.
ATCTGCAAAGAGTTTGCAGAATGTTCTCTTGGTGTTTGTGTGGGTGTCCTCTGGGCCCTCCGGATTCCTCCCACACTCAAAAAGAAAACTGGTAGGTTGATTAGCTTGTGAGTCCCATTGGGGACAATGACTGATTGGGCAAGCTCCACAGTAGACCCAATCTGTCATGCAAATTAACCCACCCAAAATAAAGACTTCATTAAAAACTACGATTAACCCTTTAAACGACCAGGCCCTTTTTCTTTTTGCATTTTGCATTTTCACTCTCCACCTTCAAAAATCTGTACCTTTTTTATTTTCCATGTAAAGCGCTGTGTGAGAGCTTGTTTTCTACTTAACAAATTGCATTTCGCAATGATGGTATTTATATTCCATGCCATGTACTGGGAATGGGGGGAAAAAATTCCAAATGCTGTGAAATTGGTAAAAAAATACATTTGCGACATTCTCTTGTGGGCTTGGATTTTATGGATTTGACTGTACACCCCAAATGACATGTCTCCTTTATTCTTTGGGGCATTACGTGGTGTATTGTGTTGTAATAAATTTAGAGAAATGAAAACATTCTGTACAAAAAAAATTCTTCATTTTGCCTTCTGGCACTAAAATTAAGATGAGCTGTTGTTTTCATTGCTACCAAATTGCTTTTAAAAGTTTCTATATGTTGTAAAATGGTAAAAGAGTAGCGTTTTGGACATTTGGCCATTATTTTCCATTACAGGTTTAAATGCTGGGAATAACTGTTGATATATTTTGATAGATCAGACATTTTTGGACGTGGTGATATCTAACATGTTAGCATTTTTACTGTTTATTTTATATCCGTTCTAGGCAAAGGGAGATTTTTAGGTTTTAATTTAAAAAAAAAATTCAGACCCCATAGGGCACTTTAACCCTTTGTTGTCTGATCCTGTCATACTATAGTATGGAAGTATATAGGGACTTTGCTGATAATATATTACAATGTGCCAATGACACATTGTAACAGATTGATAATATAAATGATCAGAAAGTATACAGCCTCAGGTTTTATAAAGACCTGAGACTGTCATAGCAACAGATCTACGATCTAAGCCGAGATGGTGGTGCCCACGCACCCCCGTTTCTTTTACCGATGTTAACTTCCATGATTGGTGGTGCTACCGGTGGGTGTTTGCTGCAATATGCAGCAAGAACGTTCACCTTGCATGGAGAGGGCCCAGCCCGTTAGCCCTCTCCATACACCCGCTGTTAACGTAATGGGTTATTCCTAAATGGTCCCTTTCCATGGCTGCAATGTTACAAAAATTAGCATGTAAACTTATAAGCAACTCACCTGATGTGAATCATACAGTGAGTCATGCATATTACAATTTACTTGTGTTGCTATGCCTCCAGGTTCCTGATTGACAGTTCTAAGTTCTATGATATTCTGCTGTGTGGAACATTAAGAGAGCTCTGTTACATCATTGGGCACTTTAGTCATGTGACTAAAATAACATCACCTAAGGTGCTGCTACATCAGTAATTTTTACCCCATGTATGTATCTGATCACTTGAAATCACAGCAACCTCCATGGAGAATTGGGAGAAGTAGAAGTCCATGAATGCTGTTGTGATCAGTGGTCATGTGATCAGCTAAATACATGGGGTAGATGTATCAAATGTAAAAGGACCTCAGATGATGTCACCCTGGTCACATGACATGCTGAGAAGAGACATGGAACATGGGGAGGAGTAGATGGGAGGGACTGGAGGAGTAGGACACACCCCCTCTGATTCCAGGTCACATAAGGTAAAGTTGATCTATGGGGATGTAAGGCAAGCAATATTTAAATAAAAGAAAGGTATCCCCCAGTTAACAACTATGAGTATATCCCACAATTGTATTATCCACCATCCAAAGACAGCTAGTACCTTAAAGGGGTATTCCCATCTGGACATTTACATTTAACATCATATATTTGCCAAATGTAAACATTTCTTCAATTGGATATTACTCAATATCGTTATTCGTTATTAAAAAAATGTTTCTGTGTGAAGATAATTTATCATAAATGTAGCCATGTTGTCCCTTAGAAACAAGATGGCTTCCTCGGATACGACAACCTCACATTTTGGCAGCGGTGGCCAGACATGCGCTATTGAGCTCTGCCTGACCTCCTGAATTCTGCAATCATTACTACAGGACGGCTGTGGGACATGCAGTAACTCCTGGAGATTTCATATATAAAAAATCTTTTGTTTCTTTGTGCAATGGCTCCAGCAGAGGTGGCCGTATCCAAGGAGTCTGTCTCATTTCTAAGGGACCATATAACTACATTTATGATAAATTATCTTCACATAGGTGAATTTTTTTTAATAACATATATAAATGGCAGATTAATGAAACAGAATGTGAATGCCAAGACGAGAATACCCCTTTAAGTACACACAACTGTCTGTGGACAGACCATTACCAGACACTTGGCAGAAGGAAATATGGTGTCACAGCGCCCATCATGTGTCCTGCTATTGGCAGCCAACCACTATTGTGTTCTTTTGCAGTGTTATTGTACCAATAAATGTTGGTTTTGTTCTGGATCTGACGATAGTTAGGTTTGAGTATGCAATGTTAAAATTCTGCCTTGGAGTGAAACATTAACCCAGCTGCTGTGCTGATCATCTGGAAGCAATTACATACAAAAGTTGGTCCCCCCTAGTGGTGATACAAGGGCACTCACAGTTCCACACTATGTGCAGGACATCCTGTAGCCACATGTGTTGCCTTGCAGGGTTATCAACTATCATTTCCATCACTAAGGTATTTGCCTATGTACAACGATGGTTTCTGAGGAATACCAGATTGCTTCTTTGGCCTGCCCAGTTGCTAGATTTATTCCCAATCAGGGATTTGTTTGACAAGTTGGGATGCCAGATTTAACAAACTACAAGTGTGCAGGATCTATGAGCTCAGCTGTGGCCAAATGTATACCAAAAGATACCATATAGATTCTGTATGCCTTCATGCTCCACCACATAAGTATAATCATCTGGCATAAAGGTGGCACAACAGGGTACTATAAAATGCATGGGGCAGATTTATCAAGTTGTCTGAAAGTCAGAATATTCCTAGTTGCCCATGGCAACCAATTACAGATCGGCTTTCATTTTACCAGTGTTCATGAATATTTTAAAGGGGAGCTGTGATTGGTTGCCATGGGCAACTAAGAATATTCTGAGTTTTGCACAGTTTGATAAATATACCCCAATGTTTAATTCAATTTCTCTATTAACTTTAATACAAGTGGAATAGAAAAGAAACCATTGAGATTTGTGACAAGGTTTTGAGTCTGTTAGATGTCAGGCATCAGGCTGAAATACAAGTTCATGTATTTGCTATTGTTCTTGTTTGTTACTTTGCTTTCTTTAAAAATATCCATAAGATAACATTGTGTGCAGTAACTCTTCATCCTCTTTGATATTCACAATCTTACTCTTTATTATTCTCTTTGGTTTTCTAAAAAGCTGAAAACGTAGAGATAAAGCTACAAAGAGTTATTACAAACAGTAGTTGTGTCGTTTCACCTATCACCTTCTTGGAACATCAGGACATGTTATGAAGCAAAAATCACACAATTCAGAAAGTGTGAATTGAAGCACAAATGTAGGAAAGGAGTATTAGTTAGATGTCACTGTCTTCTGTGTCTGAAATTTTTAATGCAAAATAGCTTAAAGCATGAAACAGAATTGGCATAGCTAGGAATGATCAAACCCAATATTAGACAGTCAGAAATGAGGATGGAAAACCAACAGTGTGTGATTGATTGTGGCAAAGAAAGAGAAGCATGAAACCCTTTGAAAGGTCTACAAAATTAAGGTAGCAGTTACTCAGAAATATTATTCAGTCAATTGGCAAATACTATTGCTGTGCAACTACCTTGTTTTAACAAATGACTTCTACCGTAAGATGCAAATGGTAATATCGGTGAATGATTGCAGACTGGTCTATAACTGTCAGCCGCTTTAATGTTTCACTGCTTTCAAAAATAAACCAGATTCCTTGTTTTTTGATTGTTCTTTTAAATAAAGTAACTGAAAGCAGTAGGAATAAACATTTAATTTAGATGTAAAAAAGAAGGACTCTAAGGCTACATTCACATGATGCGGCTGCCGCCACCTCCACACTCATTCTGTCATTCTGCCACTCTGTGGCCTACCATGTTGCTGCCAGCTCCAGTATTTGTCATTGTGCCACTCTCTGACTTCATGTTGCTGCTGCTGCCACCTCCACACTTTGTCATTGTGCCACTCTTTGGCCTACCATGTTGCTGACAGCTCCAGAATTTGTCATTGTGCCACTTTCTGACCTCCTGCTGCTGCCACCACCTCCACACTCTGTCATTGTGCCACACTGTGGCCTACCATGTTGCTGCCAGCTCCAGAATTTGTCATTGTGCCACTCTCTGACCTCATGATGCTACTGCCGCAACCTCCACACTCTGTCATTGTGCCAGACTGTGGCCTACAATGTTGCTGCCAGCTCCAGCATCTGTCATTGTGCCACTCTGCGGCCTACTTATGCTACTGACAACTGACCGCTGTCTCTCTGGAACACCCTGTGATTTCCATAATGCTGTTTTCACCCTCCACCACTCTATGATGTTGCCACTATGTTTGGTTTTGCCCTTCATTTTATCTGTCAGAAGGAATGAAAAGCTTCAGGATTGATAGCCAAAAGCAGGAGTGGATACAGAACACAGAGGACATGAAAATATCCCATTTACTGTTCATCTCAGCTCAGGACCAACTCCTGTTTGTTTTAGGCTTTAGCAATACTGATGGATTATTGACCGACTGAAAGCGGACACTGACAGATGTCAGTGCAAAATTACTGCCGACACTAACTCCACTCTTTTGGCGGGTTTCTACATGTATTTCCATTTAACAGAACAGGTTCTGTCGTCATCTATGGAATCATCTGATGTCAGTGTTAAAAGAGTGCACTCTTTGATGTTATAATGGGATCTTGGCCTTCAGCTCAGTCCTTTCGAGTTGGCACAGATGTTACCTTGTCAGGCTGTGTTCCCACTTCGCTTATTTGGTGAAGTTGGCCTCTGTAAGTGCCCATCGAATTGAAGAGTGAAGCGATTCTAAGAGTGGCAGCTGTCATGTTCGTGTCATACTAAAACACAGCATTGTTTGAAGACCAAACCATGCTCCCTATGCGTATTTGAGCATGGTTAAACATTCTACAACACCCTACAGGCTCTCTGCAGCTAGGAAAAACCTGGTTTTTTATCGTGATTTGGCATGATTCGGGTTGAAACTAATTTTTTTGAAAAATTCTGCAAACTTGGCAAAATCGAATTTTTGAAAACTTTGCCCATGTCTACAAATTGTATTACTACAGGCGCTGTACTTTATAGTCATTTTTTTGTTTTTCTGTTTATTATTCAATATGGACTGAGGTGCAATATCTTTGAGGCAATTTTTACACCATGTGCCTCTCTTCACTATGCAAGTTGTGTATATAATGCATTGTGGGGCTTACTTTTAATTGTAACAAGGTATCTTCTGTAAGATCAATTTCACTACCATAAATCTGTGTATATAAATTTAGTATAAAATAATTGATCAATGGTTCTGTTCACAATTTAGTTTTTAAGCTTTATATCTACAAGTTTTGTATATAATGCATCGTGGGGCTTACTTTTAATTGTAACAAGGTATCTTCTGTAAGATCAATTTCACTGCCATAAATCTGTGTATATAATTTTATTATAAAATAATTGAGCAATCTTTCTGTTCACAATTTAGTTTTTAAGCTTTATATCTAAAAGTCATTACTATAAGGTTGGCCAGTTTGTACTTTAATGTATTGTGTTCGAAACAACACACAATGGTATTTACTCACATGGACTACATCCAATTCAGCCTGACACAGATATTTCAGTCCTGTGTCCATGTTTATGTGACTTGACATGTCCATCAGTTGCTTCAATTAACTAACAATGTGAACAGTGAAAAAAAGTAGTTTATCAGCAGTGATGTCAACTAGATGCTTCCAATGGATGAGCAGGGTTGTAGACGACACTACTGCCATACAGGAATCAGAGCGAGGGTGTCTAGAAGACTGAACCTGAACTTACATTCCAGTGATGGGTTGCATGCCTAAAGAAAATCTTTCAGACATAATTCATATAGGAGTTATGAGGTAATGGTGTGTCCTAGCAAGATACCAATTACAGTTTCTATATACGGAAAGTGGGAAAAACATCCTCCTGGGTCTCAGTCTGTTCTAGAACCCTTGGATGAGGATATACACAGAACTACCTATGGAAGCTTAGTAACCTGGTCTTGTTTGGTCTCTAAATGTATAAAAGGCCTTGCTGAATGTGACAGCGACATAACTGTGGCTCTAGAATCTTCCATTGAGGAGTCCTGACTCCTCTTGAAGTTACTCAACTGAAGTTACAGTGAGTGGGCCCAGGTGGGAGTTTTTCAAGAACCCTCCTAGAGACATGACAGGCATGTCCAAGCTAGTCCAACACTCCAGTTAAAGCTGATTCATTGAATTTGACATTGTGTAGGGATTGAAGGGAGTGGCAGACTCTTGGATTTAGCAAGGTTTTAGGAATACAATGAAAATAAGTTATGCTCCTCCCTTAAGGCCCAGCAACATGTATTATTCAATAAATTAGCTGACTGGAGTGTTCCTTTAAAACACCTGGAGGCTTTTGGTGGCTTTGTTGCCTTCTGTAGGAAGATCCCAGCTGTACATAACATGCACGGGAGAAACTTGTAACTGCTGGCCACCACTCCTCCAGTGGTGCAACAATATGATAACTAACTTTCCATTGTTCATATGTTAATTTAGTTGTACCATCATCAATTTCTTGTAACTTTGACATGCATACTATATATGTGTAAACTGTTGCATCTAGTACTCCCTTATGGCAATTAAATATGTAAACTTAAGATGGGTTGTTCTACGAATTGACACATTTGTGTTCTCAGTCTCATATGTACCCTACCCGGGCTGGTTTCTGGCCCAATATAATCCCATACTTGGGCTGATAATTAATGAGAGCTTCTGGCAGGTCTACTGGCTTACTGAGCTCTGTTTCGCTGCGGCTAATGAAAAGAGTCTTTGAGCCTTTCAGGGTTGTGAGAGAGTTGTGTTGTGCCATGCCAGAAGTTAGGTAGGCCAATCTTTTGGGACACCCTGAGCCCGTTTGTACACTGGGTGTCTGTGAAGCAATAGTCAACTAACCTTGCATACCTCCAAGGGGTATAATTAGTAATTATATTTTTCTGGAAATGGCTTTAACCAATCTTGCAACAAGGTTTAATTTTCATAAATCCAGTTGAAAAACCACATATATATTCAATATTGATTTAGACTTGTAGATGTAAAGGAAAGAAAAGTCCTATGAGACATTACTCTACTTTTTTCGCCATGGATAATAAGAACTGATGAAGGTCATTTTGTCTGAAGGTGTATTGTCTGAGACATTGTCATGTCTATTAGGAGATGATTTTTCATGCTTATTAAATGACACAGTGAATTGGAGTTGAGTGTTTGGTGAATAATTTAGTATATCCCTTGAGGGAACAACCTGGGGATGTGTTATCAAATAACTTTGTGTGTCTTTGGCTTAGACCTGTGCTACAATGATAGAGGAGAAAGAATTGCTTGTTTAAATCACTTTAGAGGCTTGTTGTTTCTTTTATGGATTTTCTATGCAGATATGAGCACTCAATTATTTCGATTGTCCTGGTTTGGAAAGGATTACATGTCTTAATCTAAATGGCTTCTTTATAAATTTTCCATAGTATATAACAACAAGCCATAGTTTTAAATGTGGAGAGAATTTTCTGATATTTTTTTTGTTAGTATATTCAGATAGCTTGTTATGGTATGTGGACAGTATTTATAAAAGTAGAAGGTTAAAAATATTTCCACTTTTCACATTTCTTATTGCATTTGGTAACAGGCTACTAGCAAACTGTATTTTGATATTTTACAGTTATGTAATGTCTTTGCTTACAGGGAAAAAACACATGCTTTGAAAGTGAAAAACCCCATGTGAAACAGGTTAATGTAATAAGTGTCATATTGTATTTCTATAATTCTATAAGTTTTACTCATATTTTTTATAGAGAAAGCTCTGTAAATCTGAGGTTCACATTGCAAAACACGGAACAGAGGTGCATTGACCACTGAATTGTTATGTTCCCGTAAAGTTTTAAACTGGAGAAGGGTTGTGACGGCCCCTGGTGGTAACCATTTGGAACAGGTGAGGAATCGCAATATACTATAATCAATAGTACAGGCTGTCCCCTACTAAAGGACACCCGACTTACAAACGACCCCGAGCTACAGAAGGACCCCTCTGCCTATTGTGACCTTTGGTGAAGCTCTCTGAATGCTTTATTGTAGTCCCAGACTGCAATGATCAGCTGTACGGTGTCTGTTATAAAGCTTTATTGATTATTAGAGATGGGCGAATCCGAAGCCAAAATTTACGCTCATTCTTTGGAACGAAGTCTTTTCCACGCTTTTTTAGCTAAATGGCCGCAGGCACAAAGTGTGACGTGGGGCAGAGAACTCTGGGAAGGAGAAAGGAACACCCTCGATGACATCTGCAGAGCTGTAAGCCAATCAGTGACCAGCAGGCTTATGTGATGTCACACAACCCTATTAAAACTGTCAGCCATTTGCAATCCCGGCATTTCACACTGCATGTGCTGTCTGTAGCATCCAGCTGCTTCTGCTGTACTGTGCTGTAGCGATTCCTGCTCCAATCCCAGGGTGTCCATTTAGGGGATCTGTATACCCCAATGGATCTTTTGCTACCAATAAATATTGTGTATTTTTGCTACCCTTGAAGATTCCATTCTACTCATTTCTTCCTACATTTTTTGGTTACAAGCGCACCCACCTGGCTCTCTCTCTTTTCTCTCATTTTGTACCATTTACGTTACGGTGCCCTTGGCTACCGGTCCTCTAGAGAGCCTAGGAGTTGCTGCAGTAACCTTAAATTGTACCTTTTGTACAAACAACAAGAAATCTTCTCCTTATTGGATAATTAAAACCACTTACCCACAAGTGGCCACCAGGTGAGCACCCATTCTCTCACCACATTTGGCACCTACTTGTCTTTACGTTATTACGCGAGGCGCCGTCCTCTTCCGTTGTTGTTTTTGTTTTCCTTTTCCCAGGCAGGAGGTCTGGACAGGCAGTGGAGGAGTGGAGTCAGGAACGGAACCGGAGTCACAACAGGAATTCAGCGAACAGTTGCAAGGCATAAAGCTATCTCTCAGGCACGAGGTACAAAGATCCGGCGGGTTGCGCAGGAAGAGGCTGGCTTATCATGGATTCCAGGAATGGCCAGCACCAATCAATGATGCGCTGGCCCATTAAATCTTCAACAGCTGGCACGCACGCGCCCTAGGAGGCGGGTATGTGCATGCCAGACTGCCGGAGCCAGAGCAGGAATGAGGACGAGTGAGTTGCTAAGGCACTGGGTCGCGGGGGCAGGGGAGCACTGGATGAGCACCCATGACAGTACCCCCCTTTCGGCTTCCCCCTCTTTTTGATCTGGAGGAATCTCTGCAGGAGACCACAGTCCAAGGTATTGTCCTCATACTCCCAAGACCTCTTCTCAGGCCGACACCCCTTCCAGTCAACAAGGAAGAACTGCTTACTATTCACCGTCTTCATGTCCATTACCTCAAAGACATCGGTGAAGTCAGCCTCAGGAGGAACTAACCGGGAGAAGCAGTTCAGGGTGACTTGCATACATGGAAGGAGTTTGGGATTAATATGTTGCAGCACCTCGAACAGACCCAGGAAACGTGGACTCAACTTGTAGCTGGGGATTTTCTGCTGGACAACCACACTTTGTCACTTGGAGAGAAGATAGGAGGAGGCCTGCGTTTCTGGTCGGCCTGAGGTTCCAGCAGACGCCTGTAGCAAGAAGAGTCAAATCTACTCCCAGATAGACTTAAGATCTTGGACCATCTCCTCCACAACTGGAACATCCGAGGGCACAGAAAGAGGAAGAGGAGGTTGTGGGTGCTGTCCATAGACAATGAAGAAGGGAGCAGAGCCGGCAGATTCAGAGTCCAAGGAGTTGTAAGAAAACTCTGCCCATGGCAACAGAGTGGATCAGTCATCCTGACAGACAAATACAAAATGCTGGAGATAACAGCCCAGAGTCTGATTAACTCTCTCTACTTGTCCATTTGACTGTGGATGGTACACAGAGGAGAAATCCATCTTCACTTGGAGTTGACTACACAGGGATCGCCAGAACTTGGAAACAAACAGAACCCCTTGATCTGAAATTATGTGCTGAAGAAGTCAGTTACCACTCAGATTACCAATGGAAGGCAGAAGGCCCGTGAAAAAATGCATAGCCACGTTAGTCCATGGACAGCTGGGTATTGGCAATGGCAGAAGAATACCAGCAGGTATGATATGAGATGGCTTGTTTCGGGCACAGGAAGCACAGGAGCCCACAAAATCCTGTGCATTTTTGAACAGATCAGGCCACCAGTAGAAACGGGAAATGAGGGCAACAGACCGTTGCACCTCAGGTTGCCCAGCTACACATGAGCATTGTCCCCAAGTCAGTATCCTCTTCTGAAGAGCAAGTCAGACTTAGTTCTTGCCAGGAGGAAGATGCCGAAAGTCGCTCAGGAGAAATGACAGGCAGACTTCAGCTTAGAAAAAACTCCTTCAGCTGCCGGAGGCCATAGTTTAGGATTGGAGTTCTTCTTGGTTAGCGCCACAATGGGAGATACAAGGGAGAAGAAGTGTGGTATAAACTGCTGTTAATAATTGGCAAAGCCCAGGAATCTCTGTATAGCTTGAAGTCCTACAGGGCGAGGCCACAGGAGAACTGCAGACAGCTTAGTGGAATTCATCTGTAGGCCTTTGTCAGAGACGATGTACCCGAGAAACGGAAGGCTCTTCTGGTGGAACAGCAGATTTCACTTCACAGTGATTTTGAATGGATGGGCGCGATAGTCTATGGATGGGCAGAGTGACCCATTCTTTTTGGCCACACAGAAGAACCCTGCACTGGCTGGAGAAGAGATACACGCGTGGATACACGTGACCCCATGGAGGAGATGTGCCTGGCTACAGGGCTATAGGGCAGTTGTAGGGGTGGTGTGGTGGCAGAGTCTCCTCTCCTTTCAAGAAGACATTGGCAAATTCCATATATGGAGCGTGGAGACCCACCAGAGGCTAGGAGGACAAGGTACCACCAAACAGCGTAACTGGCATTCCGGTTCCCAGCTGAGAACTTCACTGGTATGCCAGTTGAGCTCAGGAGCATGTCGTTTCAAACACGAGAGAGGCAGTAGAACTGAAGGCATGGACTGATGTAAGACATAACGACAGTCTCTCTTTATGCAAGGCTCAACTTGCAAGCATATGGGCTCTGTGCAATACTGGACTGTGTCGCAGAGGATCTGCCCACTGACAGAAGAAATAACCAGAGGCTTCTCTAGACAAACCACAGGAAAATGATGCTGGGAGACCAGGGCAGCATCCACGAAGTTCCCCCGCAGATCCTGAGTCCAGGAAGGCTGAAGCTTGAAGTGGACCACTAGTTCCATGGCTGAGTAGAACTGGAACATTCAAGCGAGGAGTAGCTTTGTTCTTACCAAGGGACGCTTCTTCCAAGAACCTTAGGTGCGTGCGTTTCCCGGACGCTGAGGAAGGAGTGGACAAGTCAGAAGGAAGTGTTCTGGGCTGGCACAATAGAGACAGAGGTTCTCCCACCATCGTCTGGAACGCTCCTCAGGAGTAGACCGAGCTCTATGTCATTCCCATATCATACTCGGAAGGCATGGAGGATCTCAGCCTAGGTTCAGCGGAAGGTAGATCAACCGGAGTAGCAGGAGGAGCCACAGGAACGCTGCTGCTGAGTGGCCATCAATTGCTGCAACATGGCAGTGACTGGTCCAAGTTGCTGACCTTGTACGGCAATCTGCTGGGACTGCTGGGCTACAAAAATAGTAAGATCAGCCAGGCCAACAAGCAGAATCTTGGTGGGATCCATGGCCGGATCTTACTGGCAGAAGTTGTAGTGAATCCTCTGTAAAACCGCAGATGATGATGTAAGATGACACCTGGGAGCGCAGTCTAAGTGGTACCCGGTTTTCACTAGAGCCTGCTGCAAAGCTGGTTGGACTAGTTGCTGCGTGGTACCACCAGGTCACTCCACAGGCACGACTTTGTCCCCTGTGGTGGCCAAGGCGAAGTACAGAAACATGAGACAGAATCGTGGTCGGGGACAGGCAGGAGGTCAGGACAGGTGACACAGGATCGGAGTCAAGAGCAAGGCAAAAGGTCAAGGCAGGCAGCGGAGGAGTGAAGTCAGGAACAAAACCAGGGTCACAACTGGAATTCAGGCAAACAGTCGCAAGGCATAGGGATAAAGGCACGAGGCGCAAAGTTCGCTGGCCCTTTAAATCTTTGGGAGCTGACGCACGTGCGGGCGCCAGAGTGTCGGGGCCTGAGCAGGAATGAGGACGGGTTAGTTAGATGTCCGGGGCGCTGGAATGTGGAGGGGAGCTTCGGTGAGCCAGCGGGTCAGTGTAGCACCCGTGACACACTGTGCAAGAACAAGTCTCACCCCCCCTTGTTGCCTTGGTATTTCTCCCTCCCTTTGCCTGTTATAACCTCACACAGTGGCAGTGGAAAATGCCCCTTTCACAGCGTAACAACAGAGGGGCTCTGCTAACACCCCCCCATAGCCCTTAGGGCTCTTTAGTATAATTTTAAGAGTTGATTTTATAAGAAAGGAGGCCATGGAGGCCTTTAATGGTAGATTTCCTTTAATAATATTCTTAACCAGTTTCTATGAGCAGAAAACTCAGATGTACAGTAGATGTATCCTGTTCTGATGGAATAAGTACACTAGTAGTGTAGACTCTCAAAAATGCTATGAGATTGTCTTCTGAGCAAAGAAATATAACATAAGAGGAATAAAGACTGTTTATTATTTATTTTAGTCAGAACAAAATTCAGACCAAAATGATTCGCCCTCTCAAAGTAAAGTGCACTTTATTGCAATAAAGAAAATGAATTTAGGAATGGATTGGCACACAATTGCTCAGAATCCTCTTGTAGTTTGCCATCCTTAGAATGCCTCTTTCAGGTTTGTAAATGCTCTCATAACAATCAGAAGAATAATATCTAACACAGACAGATATTCCCTTGCTGCCGAGATGGCGACATTTTACATAGGTTTCAATTTCTGTTTAATGGAGATATGCTTATATAATTGCTTTCAGCTCAGAACATAAAATATGTGGATATCATAAGAGAATGGTTTTCCTTCCATACACAACTTTATCCACAGACATAAAAAAAACATTTTTGGTTTCCTTTTGTAGCCCGCAGCCACTGAAAGCTTATACTCGCCAGAGTAAGTGAACATCTAATAGCCTTAATATCATAGATACAGCCTTATTTCAGTGGAAAGGGATTGTGGGTAGAAAATTACCCAAACAAGAAAGAAGAAACACTAAGTGGCTTTTGCAGCTTGAGAAAGAATTGATTTTCATGCAATGGCTGGATGTATGGCCATGTTTTGATTTGAATACAGCAGACAGAATGAGTCAGTGCACGGCTGGGCGGTATAATTGCTGTCGGTTGATGCTTTTTTCCCAGTAAGTTAGCAGAGATCTAGGTGCTTCAGGTAATTGAGTTGTTTATTATTGAGCACCATTAAAAACTATGTCAAAAATATATCATTGTTAATTCATGTCTGAGATAACCTGCAGTAAATTGCAAATAAAACTCTCAAGGTTTGGGAAATGTTCGTCTGTAAATTGTGCTTGTGTCAGCAGAAATTAAAGACCCCACTACAGCTTCTGTCTTGTCCATATTGAAATGACCAGAGTTTACTTTATCTAAGACCGTTTCAATTCGGATCCCACAATTATGCGATAAACATTTTCAGCTCTTTCTATTTCACATAGTGGCTGAGATGCCAAATACACCTTATTGCTAGAAAATATAAAGTCTGGAAATCTGCTAAGGGCCTTACTTAACTTCTTAATATTCAGCAAATTTGCATGTCTAAAATGAGCCACATGCAAGTTGTGTTTTCATATGATAATGGAGCAGGAGTGCTATGACAGATGGGGACATTAGTGCTCATCAGAGCCATTCTTGATGTCTCCATGGTTTCAGTTCCATATTATTTCTACAGCATTAACCATTTTTACTGAAATAACTAGCTGTAACTGCTTCTGTGGCAAAGGGAACAGTAAACTGTTTACTATTTCCTATTAAATGTATTGGTCACTTTTTATTGATATTTTTCTGTAAATGTTTAGTGTATGGTATTACTGTGGACTAGATAACCAGCTAGTATCTTGATCCTCAAGGCATTGAAATCAAATATACAGATGTCAGTGTATTTTTATTTCTTGTGACAGCTGTGGAGGGGAAAATACAACTGCAAGATTGGATTTTGACAACGTTCTGATGAAGAATTACAATGAAAAGTATAAAAAGCATTTTTATAGATACAGATACATTGAATAAAAATCCATACTATTACAAATTCATTGAGAAGTTCAAATACTTTCACATAATTACCTGTCTCCAGAAGAATCTATAGCACATGGATGTGCTATTTCAGTCCTAATTCTATAGGGGATAATGTCATCCATCCATACATACATACGGGCACAGGCCCATTATACAGCAATGAATATGGCCTCCTAAAGCACAGTACGGTAACAGCATATTAATGGCACAGTTACATCCAGGGCTGCATCTGCCCTGAGGCGAGATGCCCTGATGGGAGCAGCAGCCTTGAGGAATGTAATGTGGGTGATTTGGGCGCCCATTGTATGCACTGTGCATACTGGGGGGCTTGTACTGTGCATACTAGGAGGCTGGTACTGTGCATACAGGCGGCTGTGCAGTAAATACTGGGGAACTGTGCAGTGTACACTGTGGGGTTCTGTGCATACTGGGGGGGGGTAGCTGTGCATACCGCGGGGGGGGGTTCTACGGGGGGGGGGGGGCTTGGTGGGGGGGGACTGTGTTTGCTGGGGAGGTGTGGCTCTGTATAGTGTTTATGGGGATCTTTGTATAGGGGCTGGATTTTAATTAAACATGGTGGCCTTATATGGAGTGCTGTATATAACTTAATCTGTGAGTATGTATATGGGGCTGTAATAAATATATTAGGGGAACTGTATATTAATTAAAAGGGGGGTGTATATAAATAAGCAGGGTTCTGTAGTTCAGGGCATGTGGTGTATATAATTCTGGGTGCTGTATGTACTATAATTTATTTGGGGGACTATATAAAGGATCTTTTATTTAGAGAATGTTAGATAATAATGTAGGAACACAATCCATTATACTGTAAGTGACTGTGGTTTTTTCAGGAGCGCAGTGCGTAGATGTGCTGCATGGAGCTGACATTTGACTGTGAATATAGCAGAGATAAATCCTGGGCCAGGAGAAATTGTAAAAAAGTCCTCTGCTTGATGGAGTAGATCATCACCTGTAAGGTACTAGATTCTAGATGTCACTAATGTCTGTATCACTGAGTGTAAGGTAACATCTTTAGGGGCAGAGGGCAAGATTTTCAATTCAGGCAGCAAAAGGGCTAGAATCGGTCTTGGTTATCAGCTCAGACAATAGAAGTAAGGGCTCTACTGGCAAAAGCTTACCATATTTGTGGCAGAAGTGGAGACATAAGTGCTCATGCAAGGGTCAAGTCATGCTTTAGGTATCAAAAGCCAGTTACCAGCTGGTCATGGCTAGTTGCTAGGGGTGTCAATTTGCCAGATTGACTGTTTGACCACCACACCTGCAATATGTCCGCATCATGTAGCCGATACCTAATGTGAACGCTGGGTCCGATCTCATATCTACTCACTTCCCATAATGCTGAGCTCTCCTCTTATGCACTAGCAGCACAGATAATCAGAACACAGAATCTCAGGCTGAATCCACTCCTCAGCTATGATGGAAAGTTAGCATGGCTGTTCAACAGATGCTTTTACTCTCCCATCATCCTGGGAGAGGTGGCAGTGGGGGAGGGAGATTACAGGAGGAGGCAATGCACACACATCCCTTAGAAACAAGATAGCTGTTCTTGGATATGACCACCCTTACACTCTGGCAGTGGTAGCAATTGTGCTAGTGTGCCTTGCCTGACCACCTGCATGCAGTAGGGACATGCAGTAACATACAGAACATTTCATATGCAAAAACTATTTGTCACTTTGTGCAATCCTTCCAGCAGCAGTGGTTGTATCCAAGGACAACAATCTTGTTTCTAAGGTACCATAGGGCTACATTAATGGGAATTATCTTTACATATACAGGCGGTCCTGTACTTAAGAATACCCAACTTACAGATGACCCCTAGTTACAAACGGCCCTCTGCATGTTGGTAATTTACTCTACTTTATCCCTAGGCTACAATGATCAGCAGTTATCACAGGTGTCCGCCACGAAGCTTTATAGTTAGTCCTGTTGGACAACCCAACATTGTTAAAATCCATTTGTCACAGAGATCAAAAAATTTTTGGCTGGGGTTACAATTATAAAGTATACAGTTCTGACTTACATACAAATACAACTTACGAACAAACCTACAGAACCTATCCTGTACGTAACCCTGGGACCTCCTGAATATAGAAGATGAATTCAATTAAATCTCAATGCCTAGATGAGAATACCCCTTTAACTATTTAATGCATGTCACTGGATAGACTTATCTTCTTACCTAGATGAATTATAAGTTAAATATTCTTCAGGTGTTTAAGGACTTAACCTTAAGACTTCTCCTTTAAAACAAAATAGTTTGAAAGGTTTAGTTATATTTGAAATGTATATGTTCATAAGTTTGAAACATTATCATTGAAATTTATTTGGTGTGCTATTTCTTTTAATGATATACCAATCCCTAATGTATGGTATACTGTTTGTACTCATGTTCTTAGGAATCTTGTGCAACAGTGAGGTGGTGGTTAAATATCTATGTACATTCCAAATAAAAGTTTACTGGATTGCCTGGAGAAATCTATATTATTGAGGTCTTGTATGCTTTGGCTATACTGGCTGAACAAATGACCATCAATTAAGTATAGTGTGACAGCTTGTCTGTAATCATATCTATAACATCAAGATAAAAAGCAAGGTAGCACATTTTACAAAGTACATTGAATGAGAGATGAATGTATAGCCCTTGCCTCAGCACTAAACCTCAGCCTGGTGATAGCCATTGACTTACTCACTGATTTTACACATTAACAGTAAGGAGATGACTGATTAATAGAAAAGGCCAGTGAAGCAAAAGATTTTGATCTTAAGTCACTGAGGGCAGGAAGCCCCAGCTCAAACTCATTTTCATAACAAGAATGTGTGAAGCTAAATTGTCGCCATATACAGGCAGTCCCCGGGTTACGTACAAGATAGGGTCCGGAGGTTTGTTCTTAAGTTGAATTTGTATGTAAGTCGAAACTGTATATTTTATAATTGAAGTTCTAGACAATTTTTTATTTTTGGCCCAGTGAAAATTGGAGTTTCAAATTTTTTTGCTGTAATGGGACCAATGATTATCAACAAAGCTTCATTACAGATACCTTACAGCTGATTATTGCAGTCTGGGACTATAGTAAAGCATCCAGAGAGCTTCACCAGAGGTCACAGTGGGCAGAGGGGTCCGTCTGTAACTAGGGGTCGTCTCTAAGTAGGTTGTTCTTAAGTAGGGGACCGTCTGTATTGTATTAAAATACAAATCAAATAATAACTCACCCAGATATGTTTAGCCACAAATGTGTTTTAATAAATTTGAATTGTACAATCATTGCTTCAGAGTTTTGAAATATAAAAGATTGGACAACTAGAAATTTGCCATTCAAGCAATTTCTGATTTAATTCTAAGAACAAAGCAAGGACAATAATGCAAACTAGCAGGATCACATTTAATTTCAGATGCCTGGAGGCACAAACATCTGGCACCTTGTCAATATAGTGTAACTACACGGAAAATGTGCACCTATGCTATTAAAACATGTGTGCAGTTTTCTACGAGGAGTGAAGATGTCAGGCAATTGGCTTACTGAGAATATCTGAAAATGAGCCTTTGAGAATGCTAGTTTTTGAGAACTAGTTTTATTGAAAGAATCGACCCCTAATTTGTGTTGCATTGTGGCTTTGCCACAAATCTGTCGCATAAGACAAATTTATGGTACAGACACTAATTAAATACCTATGCAAGCACCTAAAAGAATGTGCACGTCATAAAACTGGCGCAAAGCCCTTAGTAAATGTGCCCCAATGCATTAGCATAACTTTCCCCTGCACCTTGAAGCCACATATTTTCTGATACACACAATTCACTCCATTACATTAGATAACATCTACCTCAAGTTGTGTTTTACAGTATTGAGCGTGATAGAACTGGGTTTGTTTGACATGTCATTGAGATTTCAAATGGCAGCCCAATTTAAAAAGTATTTGATAACAAGCTCTTGAATGTCTGGCATGAATGAGTTGTTATATGTTACTATTGTAGATGTCTATATACATTTTTCATCTCATAGCAAGTAAAACACTAATAATACATGGTACAACTCTTATAAATTAAAAAAGAAATCCATATCAAAGTCTAATTTATATTTAGATGTGATGATCAGGCTCTTTGTAACTTTTGCCCTAATGGTGGAGGCTCATTTATTATTTCCCTCTAGTGGGCTAACCTTTTTGAGACACCATCTAAACTGTCTCCTCAGGCATTGTAAAAATGATTGTTTTCATAGCTCAGATGTCTGTGCTTCAGTGAAGTGATGAGCTTTCTGTTAACATAATGACAAGATTGGATGTACCTTCACAGCCTGACTTCTTCTTCTTTTGAGAAGGAGACACCCTTATGATCCAAGCATTATTGAAAAGTGTGGAAACATAAGCTTGGTAACAGGGTGAATGGCAAAGAGATATACCCTAGAGTCAGGTACTTCCCTTCTACATAAGGATTGTAAGACTCAGTTTTGTCATATATTCCCTTGTGAGAGGATATTCATTAGAGAAAGACTCACACAGGGACTACAGCTGTCAAGTTAATATATTGTGTGGCAGGAATCTACAAATGAACTATAAGCAGAATACGGCATGTTTTCATTCCCCTGGTACTCTTATTAGAGATTTGGACTTTGTCAAATTAGACTATGGAGCAGGTTTTGTTCTGGATTTTATATCACTGTTATTTGAGTACCAAAGGATTGTTGAAATGCTCCAGAAAAGGTAATACAATGTAACCATAAGTGAAAATACGTTTATAGCATCCTGTGCATGCTTCTCTCATTTATAGATGCATTGGACGTAAGCACTCCCCTGTACCCCAGTAGTATACACTGAACACAGCACCATTTAAACAGAGGAGCAGATAAAAACTAATTTGTATCATCAGAGCTATAATTACATTTATGCTACTCAGTAATGGTAAAACCTGCCAGAATATTACTATAAAACTCCTAGAAAGCTGCTAAACACTCACTGTTCTCTAATGCAGTATGTGCCTGTGCCTCTTCTACCTAACTAACCCCTCATTCCTTCATAAATACAGGACTAAAAGCTGTCTTTACTTAATCCCTTAATGAATTTGCAATTTGTAATGTCCAGTGATGGTATTTAATATTCCATGCTGTGTACCTGGAAAAAACTTCCAAATGTGGTGACACTTGCAAAAAACGCATTTGCACCATTTTAATGTGGGCTCTGTATTTACAGCTTTCAATGTTTGTTCCAAACACCGTCCTTTATTTCTTGGGTTGATCACAGGGATAACAAATCCATATAGGTTTTATTATGTTTCAATAGATTATATACAGTTAAAACCTTTTGTACGAAAAATAATTTTTTAATCTTACCATGGTGTAACTTTTTCATACTTTGGCATATGGAGCTGTGTAATGTGTCACTTTTTGTTGGACATGATGACAGTGAGTTTCAAAAAGTAGTGTTTTGGACATTTTGGCGCTATTTTCCGTTCTGGGGTTTACTGCCAGATAGGACTGTTTTTATATGTGGATAGATCTGGACTTTTGAGATGTGTCAACGCCTTACATTTTTATGATTTTTACTGTTTATTTTTATATTAGTTCAACGGAAAGGTCCCATCCTCTCCAGAACACAAAAGGTTTCACTATATTTAAAACCACCTAGGGTACTCTTACCCTTGGTTGTCGGATAGGTCCTACCATATACTGCCATGCTACAGTACATCTTTAGAATTGACAACTCCTTGGGTCTTACAAAGACCCGAAGCTGGCATGGTGATGGATGGATAACAAGAAGTGCCATCGGCAGCATGAAAAGGTGTTGCCGGTGGGTTTACTGCAATATGCACCCTTTATATTGAACTGTTTATAATACTGCTTCATATGCACAGAAATATAATACTTCCCTGTGTACAAAAAAAAACTACTCTAATACTGCCTCTATTTACAAGAATATAACTTCTACAAGACTGCCAGTATTTACAAGAATATACCTACTAAAATACTGCCTCCTATGTACAAGAAAATGCAGTAGTGGATTATAATATATTTAGATGGCCCATGGCCAACCAAACCCCTTGCCAAATTCAATACTCATATGGGCCTATAGCCATATGGGCCTATAGCCTATGCCTTGTACATCTATTCCTGCTTACAATACTCATGTACACAACGGCCATTCCAGAACCTTTGAATGTTTTCCATAGGTCCTGAAAAAAAGGCAAAAAGTAGGAATCCACAATTCCCTTAAAAAATCATGATTCTAGTACCATATGTAGGAAGTGAATTACAGACTTGTATGGGGCATAATATACATACAGCCCAGGGCCCAAGGCAGTAGGCAGTAACAATCCGCCCCAGGTCACAAGACCCCTCAGCATAAAAAGCAGTACGTCTACAAGGCAATTGGTGTACAAGGCATGAAACAGTTGCAACTTCTAGCCAACAGCCCGGAAATTGCGATTTTCCCTCCCTTTTTACCACCTGCACTTCATGTTTATGAATAGTGGGTGCAAAGGTGTGGGGGGAGCTCTACAGGGACCAAATTTACTACAGCCTGCACCAGAATACTGCTGCAAGTTACAGTTGAAGTCTACGATGGGCTGAATATATTCGTTACTAAAAAGCTGGAGTATATTTTTAAAACCCATGTTTTTTGTGCTGGTGAAGAGATTATTGAGATATGTATGAGGCTTAAATGTGAGCATCAACACAATTTTTATAATGCAGCACTAACTTGTAAGAATACTGATATGGCCAGCTGTATCTGGACATGCTTGGTGCTTGATAAACTGACCGAGCGCACCGAAAAGGAGTCCTTGCATTTTAGTACTAGCAGAGACTTCCACTATAACTATACAAGGAGTCCAGTAGGAGAGCAGAAGGGCTTCTGTACCGTCAGCAGACAGGAGCTCCGTTTATCATATTTGTCTATAATTGAAGACCTGACCCCGGGACTGTGCTCAGTCAGTGGAATCCGACCACAACTCAGTATGTTTCCACAGCCCGAGCATGTTCATGTGCAGACTGGCTGAAGACTTGTAAAGTAGTGGAAATATTCCTGAATATAAAAATATACAGACAGGTATGCAATAATTGCAATTTTCACAGCCTCACAGGCATATCTAACACATACCCACACAAGTACAAACATACAAGCTTACACATATATGTTCATGCATTGTAAGCATACATTTCATAGACTTCACACACATATGCACTAGCTTTTTCTGAAGAGTAAATTAATGGGGGGGATCCACCGGCAGGGGAGCATCTGAGAGATTCATAATGGTGGTTTTGGAAATTCTCCCCAGCCCTCTCTGTCCAGCTGCCTGCATCACTTGCTGATTGTGGGTGGGTGGTAGCACAGTGGAGAAGAGCTATATGCAGGGAAGTTCTGTCGGGATCAGCTGTCTGTAATATTCACAAGATGCATTTTGCAGACGCCTTACTGCT
This sequence comes from Engystomops pustulosus, assembly GCA_019512145.1. Taxonomy (NCBI): domain Eukaryota; kingdom Metazoa; phylum Chordata; class Amphibia; order Anura; family Leptodactylidae; genus Engystomops; species Engystomops pustulosus. The sequence continues at coordinate 22,698 of WNYA01001753.1, read as the reverse complement.
ACTGTGCAGAGGGCGCTCCTCTAGGCATCTAAGCGAGGCTGCTCTCTCTCACAGTGATTGCAGGCAGTGGTTTTGTGGCCATGGCCAGCATCTCATCACTAGAGGACAGTGTCTCATTGCCCCAATTTCCTTAGTATAGGATATTATTATACTGTGCACTAATTAATACAGAGATAAGAAATTGTGCCATTTTCTCCCTTATAACTAATAATTGCTTTTTTATATGTTAACAAAAGAAATAAGTTCCTGGTAGAAGGGTGAAAGGATAGAAGAATAAACCAAAAGTTTATGCTGTAGGTGGGAGTTATATAATATAGCTTGTCACTTTGAATTAGATTTTATTTTTGTTCCCTGACCATCTCATGTACTAGGTGACACTATAGTAAATATGGTAAATGATAGAACTAAATATGGTAAATGGCAGTGCTACCTCAATGGATTTTATTAGAGTCAGAGTTCTTTATCACAACAACAGTGAAACGGGTCATTTATAACCAGAGTTTTGATTTCCAGTTTTTACTTACACTTTGGGGGTGTTAAAAGAGCAGCATCAGCACTTTCACAGAGCTGTGGTCTGCATAGTAATGATATAATTGAAACCCAATTATAGTTGGCTAAACTGATGTACACGGAGACAAAGTGATTTGTTCAAGATGACATTGAGTGATTATAAGTAGCTGAGGCCAGGATGCATTTCCAAAGTGAACACCTTCATTTGAGATTGCAGTGTAGTCTGGAGAAAAAGCATGATTATACATACCCTATTCTTCTAGGTATTAGCTCTTATCGTAGCTTATTCATTGTGCTCATCCTTCTGTAACTACTGTATGATACAGTTTCAAAATAGATGAGGTACTGATGACAATTGCCAGTATTAACATACCAATTATTGCCTTAACAATAATAATTGTCATCAATTAAAATATTGGCGCACATTTATTAAATCCTTTGCGCCAGCTGCTTGCACATGTATTTATAAAGTGTCTGTAATGTCTCCATGTGATAGCAGCAGGCAGGGATGAATTCTATCAGAAACTTCTGTATTAAACATGTGCAGTCAGACCTCCATCATTCCTTCTCTTAGCTCCCAGTAAGCCACACCCCCTAACTTTCTGTCACATGTTCTCATTTGTTAAAGAGACATGTATACTGCGCCAGTTTTGTGTCCTGGCTGCACTGTGTCCAACAAGACAAATGTGCACCTAAAAGGGTTGTGTCAGAGTTTGCACCACATTTATTACTGATGTGCGCCACAATTTAGTATGAACAAAGTGCACCAAAAAAGAATGCTGCACTCTTCCAGAGCAATGCAAGGGCCAACAGATTAATGAAGAGCGTGTTCCAGTTTCGATTAATCTAGTGCACTCTGCACACTCCACAGGCAAATTGCAAATAGTGCAGTTTTCATTCTTTTCCTACGACTTATTGCTGTGTGGACATTGCATTATCAATACATATTTGAGGGTCTTGTAGTCTCCAAATGTTATCTTCCTATTGTGTACACACACATACAATAACCCCTAAACGCATTATGACCTATAATGCCATTAATGAAGAGGGCTCACGGGCTGACATGGTGGGTGTTGGCTGAGATATGCAGCAACACTGACTGCTCACACCAATTGAGACTGTTAACCTTGCCTCAGCAGCCCATGGGTGTAACCATCTTGAGTCGGGTCATCTGTCTATGTGATGTCTTGAGGGAACAACAATCCATTCCCATAACAGCAAATTCTCCATATACTACATTACTAACCCCCTTTCACTGATAAAATAAACAATTCTCATAATGAAATATAGTGACCAAATTTCCATAAAGCCAATTTTTTGCCATTTTGAAACACATAAAAAGCAACACACAGCATCACGTAGGACTAGAGGGATCATAAAGTATTTGCTTGCAGAGTCCTCGCCCACACTCCGAAATTTTACAATGACCATCACTGAGTAATAGAAGCTAAACCAGCAATAAAACTAAGTAAAATAATAAAGTAGGGCATTGGGGTAACTACCTGTGTAGCAGCCGTAGCGGGGCCCGCTAGGTTAAGGGGCCCGGAGATGCATGGCCACTCCCTCAGTGTCCCTGCAGTGCTGAGCCACAGCCCGTGATAAGTGGTCTGGGGACGCACTGCTGGGTGTTGGCCCTATGTGTCCCGGCTATCACACTCCTAAACCTGGCCAATCAACTTCCACCTTGCTTTACAAAAACAACACAGCATATCAATGGATACAGTCAATGGATATGTTAACTCTTGCCCTCATAGGCAGTGATTCTAGCTGCAATTACAAAGTTCCCCACTTTTGGAGACCTCCTAGTGAGGTGATCAGTCTCCCTAGACAGCTCCTGACAACTACCTACCCTATGCATCAGCAGGGTTTTTTCATAATCGTCACCAGAACTTTCTTTTATGGCAAACCCCTTTAAATTCTGCATTGGAGCCACTTTCTTAGATTCCAATAAAAAAAATCAAGACTGGAAAAAATACTGCATGCAAAAAATGACACAAATTACAAAAATGCTCTTTCCCATTATATATTACATATGGCTCTTTTTTTAAGAGGGATACTTTTATGTGATAATGGTAGTAGTAGTTTTGTCACAGTCCATAATGAGTACAACTTCCCTTTTTACTCCTAAGTGGAACTGAATTTGGTTTATCCAGTCATTATTCATCTAGATTTCAAGTATTTAGGCTTGCCAGGTAGCCTATTTTTTTGTCAGCAAAATGTGACAATATCTTGGGCTATGTGTAAATATTTATGAGCCCTTTAGATTTTTAGGTGTCAGTTTTTATTGTAAATAATAGGTTATGATGCTGAAACTGCTATGCCATGCAATATTTTGTTAAACAACATTCAGCCTGTTATTGTCAGGATCAAGTACATTATTTTTATGTCAACAGTTTTTGGCTCTTTTGTAAGAATAGTTTGACATGCCATTCTGTGGCATAGAATATGGATAAATTGTTAGATACAGATGACAAATTTGATTTATTGATAGAAAAAATGCTCTTTATTTCTCACGGTCCCCTTACAATCATCATAATGAAAAGAATAATAATAATACATATGTGCAAATATTAAAACTGCACATTGGTAGTGCACATAAATTGGTAGGGTTGTTTTGTTTTAGATTGCTCCTGCAACATTTAACACATTGGGGCTCATTTACTAATGGTTGGGGATCGCACTTTTGTCGGATTGTTCGTCTTTTTCAGGGATTGCACGGTTTTGACGGGTATTTAACAGGTGTCTGGGATAGGGTCACTTGTGTTTGTTTTTTTGCTGCAGCTGCACTGGCTTCCATGCGGCACAGAGCGGGGGGCGTGCTGGGGACTATCCGACTGATTCGCACTCAGCGCGGGATTTAACTTTCAAATTGTGTCGCAATGCAATGCACTTGCATGCACCACTTAAAAGAAGGGGAACTCCTTCGGACCTATGCGGTGAAGCGACACATGCAGGATTTTAGTGAATCTCGGCAGAGGGCATTATCCTCGGACAATGCACTTCCAGTAAATGTGCCCCATTATTTACACATAGGAACTTTAAACTGATTTCAAAGACAGCAAATTTATTTATTCTTCTTTATCAAAGATAATTTTATGTATCAATAAAAGTTAAGTTTATTTTTTTTTAGATTTCTAGTTACCCTTTTCCCTGTGATGCATATTTAATATTAAGGGTATCTAATAATATCTGTACAGTGCACTGATTTGATTTCTCATTGACAGGTAACAATCTTTTTAGTAAGTACAAGGTTTTTGTAGAGGGCTGCCAACTAAATTCCTACACATAGCCCAAATGAGCAGGGATTTCAATCCTATAATTTGAACAGCATCCTTAGCATGAGTGTAAAATTATATTGATAATATAGAAATTAAGTAAATATGTTTGTGGATAAAGACTTGGGTTATCAATTCGTGATATGAAAGCAACTGGTAGCAGTATACGGCAGCTTCAACAACTTTCCCACCCTAGTATCAAGCCTCTCACTCAGCCAAACCAGTTACCTACACTGTACTGAAGAGACCCAACCAGTTGGGAGTCTGTTCCTACTGGAATAGATATACAAGTTTGTTTTTAATCCTGCATCATGTCATAAGGCTTCCTGAAGGTCATGCTTGATATCAAGGGAGCTAAAATAGGTGTGGTTTTCCTTATCCCACCCAACTTTGCATATTTTCCCAGAATCCTATAGAGGAGCATATAAGACTATAAGACTCCACACGCCTACATGCCTACATGGCAGCCTTAATTGACAGTCTCCATAAGTAGAAATACCAAGAACTACCAATCAGTAGGAATCATACAGGCCATTGCTTTGAATGACTTCAGCACATCTGTAGCCACAGGACATCACTAATCTCAACCTGCACAAGTGTGATTCAGATCCACTCTATTTCAAGTATTTCAAGTCTTTTCCACAGTTCTGTTCCTTGGCCAGAGGTTTTCCAGAGGTTTTCTATGGGTTTTATATCAGGACTATTTTGCTGTATGACTGGTGGAATTGAAAATTGTTGGTTAAGTGAGTGATCAGTGCAAGGAAGGAACCATGTGTTGTTGAAGAAGGTTCTGAAGAAGGTCCAACATATACTGCAAATACATTCCCCAAACCATTACACTTCCTTCTCCACCATTCACTGACTTATTTACCTACTTTGTGTTCAGTCTTTCCACAGTTTGTAAATGAACATTATGGGGCAGATTTACTTACCGGTCCTGTCGCGATCCCACGGTGTGTTGTCCGACGATAATTCGGGTGTGCCACGATTCACTAAGGTCGTGTGTCCAATTTCCTGCATGTGTCGCTTCAGCGCTGAGATCCGCCGGAGTTCACCTTCTTCTTCCCGGTGCTTGTAAGTGCATGTCTTGCAACACAATTCTAAATGTAAAATCTTGCGCATTGTCCAATGGCCACGCCCCTGATTTCTGTCATGTGAAAGCCGGCACCGATGCGCCAAAATCCAATCGCGTGCGCCAAAATCCCGGGGCAATTTGGCACAAAATGGAAATCGTCGGGAAACCCAACGAAAATGCGCTCCGTGGACCCTTAGTAAATGAGCCCCAATGTTATCCATCAGATACAAATATATTAAAACATACTTTCATCACTAAAATGAACTCTGGATCAACTTCTCCTCTGTCTACACAACATGCTCCTCAACAAAGGCAAATCTAGCCTGTTGATTCTTTCTGCTAATGACAGGTTTGGTAATTGCAGAGTAGCCTTTCAGTCCAAATGCTCTTCGACAAGGAGACACTGTAGGAGGATACAGATCTTTACCCAGGGGTGTAACAAGACCCCAGTGGGCCCCGGTGCGAACTTAGAATCAGGGCCCCCCATATACCTAAACCCTACCTACCTAAGCCCCATACTGTATGTTATTCTTCAGAATACACATATTTCATATATACTTTGCACAGACATAAGCACATACACTACATATGCACAAAACACAGGGGAGTAACCAGCAGAGGTTGGGCCCCATAGCAGACCTGTGAATGGAGCCCCCTTCCCCAGTGGCGTAACTAGAAGCTGATGGGCCCCAGTGCAAAGTTTGTGCCAGGCCCCCGACTACAATGTATGGTTCATAGTACTAGTCTTCTTATATGGGAAAGTGACACCATAAGGGCCCCCTAAACCTCTTGGGCCCGGGTGCAACCGCAACCTCTGCACCCCCTATAGTTACGCCCCTGTCTTTACCCTGTACAGTGCCAAACTGGTGAGTAAGCAGGTTTGAATCAATTACCTATGGAGATCTCTGCATGGTCCTGTCCCCTCTTGCATTTATTTGCATAAGAGCTACCAACCTTTTTGGGGAACTTGAATGAGTTTGTGATGTTGTTAATATGCAGTATTATAGAAATCATAGACCTGGAAAAACCAACTTCTCTTTCTATGGCTGATAGGGTTACCCATTTGGCCTTCATCTGGACAACTTCTGTCAGAGGGTTTTAGTTACTTTAGTTAAATAGGGTTTATCATATTATTTAGCAAATTAGCACCAGATGTCAGATTACTACTGTCACTACTAACTTGCTGTATCTCAAAGTGTTCTCTAATATGGATTAGTGTTCTTTTACAATTATCCATTAAACTTTTTATTCAGTGCTTTAAAGTATATGCAATTAATGAAATCTGCTTAAAATACTACAAATTTACTCATGTTAGGATTAGAGATGAGCGAACATACTCGTCCGAGCTTGATGCTCGTTCGAGCATTAGCGTACTCGAAACTGCTCGTTGCTCGGACGAATACTTCGCCCGCTCGAGAAAATGGCATCTCCTGCCGTTTTGCTTTTTGGCGGCCAGAAACAGAGCCAATCACAAGCCAGGAGACTCTGGACTCCACCCAGCATGACGTGGTACCCTTACACGTCGATAGCAGTGGTTGGCTGGCCAGATCAGGTGACCCTGGAATAGACTAGCCCCTGCCCGCGCTGCTCGGATCATTCTGTGTCTGGATGCCGCTAGGGAGAGAGCTGCTGCTGGTCAGGGAAAGCGTTAGGCTGTTCTATTAGAATAGTGTTAGGCAGGAGTGATTCTACAAGAACCCAACAGCCCTTCTTAGGGCTACAATAACGTTATACATTTTTTTTTTATTTGCTTGTGGCTGGGCTTGCTGGCACTAGTAGTGCAGCTAGTACCATATTGTGAGGAATTTGCAGGGGGACTTGCTACAGTTGTGTTTAGCTCTTAGTGACACACATATCCACCTCAAACACCAAAGTGGGACAATTTATTAGGGGTTTGATTAGAATTAGGCAGAGTCTGCTGATTTATTTATTTTTTTTACCTTTATTTCATTTTATAGCTCAAACTCATCTTGCAAAGCAGTGTGCTTTCAGTGTCGGCTACAAAATAGCCATAGGAGAACCCCAACGGCTTACTTAGGCCTACAATAGCGTTATATTTTCCTTTTTTTTGTTTGCTTGTGGCTGGGCTTGCTGGCATTAGTAGTGCAGCTAGTACCATATTGTGAGGAATTTGCTGGGAGACCTGCGACCGTTGTGTTTAGCTCTTAGTGACACGCATATCCACTTCAAACACCAAAGTGGGACAATTTAGGGGTGTGATTGGAATTAGGCAGAGTCTTCTGATTGTTTTTTTTACTTTATTTCTTTTTATAACTCAAAGTAATCTGCAAAGCAGGTTGTTTCAGTGTAGGTAGAAAAAGCCATAAGAACCAACGGCTTATTTAGGCCTATATTTTACTTTTTTTTGGTTTGCTTGTGGCTGGGCTTGCTGCCACAAGTAGTGCAGCTAGTACCATATTGTGAGTAATTTGCTGGGACACTTGCGACCGTTGTGTTTAGCTCTTAGTGACACACATATCCACCTGAAAAACCGAAGTGGGACAAACTATTAGGGGTTTGATTTGAATTAAGCACAGTCTTCTGATTTATTTTTTTTTACGTTTATTTCTTTTTAAAACTCAAAGTCATCAGGCACAGCACAAAATCCAGTTGTGTGCTCTCAGTGTAGGTTAGAAGCTAGCCATAGCAATAGGATAGCATCGTTTTGTTTAAAAAAATAAAAAAACACAACAAAAAAAAATTTGATGTTTACACTTTAATTTTGAAAATGTTTAACCCGAGGGCTAGGGGTATAGGACGAGGGCGTGGATGTGGGCGTCCAACTACTGCAGGGGTCAGAGGCCATGGCCATGAGCAGGGGAACGTCGCAGAGCTACACTCCCTAGGTTCATCATGTCTCAATTTACTGGGACTCGTGGTAGAGCACTGTTGAGGCCAGAACAGTGCGAAGAGGTGATGTCGTGGATTGCGGACAATGCTTCTAGCCATTTGTCCACCAGTCAGTCTTCCACGCAGTCCACCCATGTCACCGAAATCAGCACTACTCCAGCTCCTCCACCTCAGCCTCCTTCCCCCCAGTCTGCCCCCTCCCAGCAAAATTTGGCATTTGAACTGGCATACTCTGAGGAACTGTTTTCTGGACCCTTCCCACAGTCACAAACCACTTGTCCGGTTCCTGCTGAGCTATTTTCCGATGCCCAGATTTTCCACCAGTCGCAGTCTGTGGGTGATGATGACATTATTCACGTAGTGGAAGAAGTGTGTAAAGAGGTGTCGGACGATGAGGAGACACGGTTGTCAGACAGTGGTGAAGTTGTTGTCAGGGCAGGAAGTCCGAGGGGGGAGCAGACTGAGGGTTCGGAGGATGATAAGGTGACAGACCCAAGCTGGGTTGATAGGCCGGGTGAACACAGTGCTTCTGAGACGGAGGCGAGTCCTATAGCAGAACAGGTTGGAAGAGGCAGTGGTGGGGCCAGACGGAGAGGCAGGGCCAGAGCTGGTGCATCAGCGCCAAATGTTTCATGTAGTCAAGCTCCCTTGGCGAAGGCTAGATTTTCAGAAGTCTGGAGGTTCTTTAAAGAAACACCGGATGACCGATGGACTGTGGTGTGCAACTTGTGCCAAACCAGGATCAGCAGGGGTTCCACCACTACTAGCTTAACTACCACCAGTATGCGCAGGCATATGAATGCTAAACACCCCACTCAGTGGCAACAAGCCCGTTCACCTCCGGCCGTGCACACCACTGCTCCTTCCCCTGTGTCAGCTGCTAGTCAGCCCCCTGCCCAGGACCCTGCCACAAAAACCCCATCGTCGCCTCCACGATCCTCCACAGCATCCACCAGCGTTCAGCTCTCCATACCCCAGACGCTGGAGCGGAAACGCAAATATAGTGCAACCCACCCGCACGCCCAAGCCCTTAATGTGCACATCTCCAGATTGCTTAGCCTGGAGATGCTGCCCTATAGGCTAGTAGAGACCGAGGCCTTTCGCAACCTCATGGCGGCGGCCGCCCCTCGGTATTCGGTCCCCAGCCGCCACTACTTTTCCCGATGTGCCGTCCCAGCCCTGCACCAGCACGTGTCAGACAACATCATCCGTGCCCTGACCAACGCCGTTTCTGACAAGGTCCACCTGACCACGGACACGTGGACGAGTGCTGCCGGGCAGGGCCACTATATATCGCTGACGGCACATTGGGTTAACTTGGTGGAGGCTGGGACCGAGTCTGACCCTGGGGCTGCTCATATACTGCCGACGCCGAGGATTGCGGGGCCTACCTCGGTCCAGGTGTTTCAGGCCTACTATGCCTCCTCCTCCTCCCACCCCTCCTCCACCTCCTCCTCCGAACTACCATCCGTGGGCACGGCGCCATCAGTCGGTAGCTCTAGGCACAGCAGCAGTGCCGTCGCTAAGCGACAGCAGGCGGTGCTCAAACTGCTGAGCCTAGGCGATAAAAGGCACACCGCCCAAGAGCTATTACAGGGCATCACGGCGCAGACTGATCTGTGGCTGGCACCGCTGAACCTGAAGCCAGGCATGGTTGTGTGTGACAACGGCCGTAACCTGGTGGCGGCTCTGCAACTCGGCAGACTGACACATGTGCCATGCCTGGCCCATGTGTTAAATCTGATAGTTCAGCGTTTCCTCAAGACATACCCCAATCTGTCAGATTTGCTCACGAAGGTGCGCCGCATCTGTGCGCATTTCAGGAAGTCCAGCACAGATGCTGCCACTCTCAGGGCAGCGCAGCGCCGCCTCCAACTGCCCGCTCACCGACTGTTGTGCGACGTGCCCACGAGGTGGAATTCAACATTAACCATGTTATCCAGAGTTTACCAGCAGCGCAGAGCGATTGTAGACTGCCAGATGTCAACTTCCACCAGAACTGGTAGTCAGGTCAGTCAGCTTCCTCAAGTCTACAATGAGGAGTGGACGTGGATGTCTGATATCTGTCAGGTGCTGAGTAACTTCGAGGAGTCAACACAGATGGTCAGTGGCGATGCCGCCATCATCAGCCTCACCATCCCGCTGCTTGGCCTGTTGAAAAACTCTCTGGTCAGCATGAAGTCGGAAGCTTTGCGCTCGTCACAAGAGACGGGGGAAGAAGATTCCCTTGTTGATAGCCAAAGCACCCTTAGGTCTGTTTCTCAGCGCATATCGGAGGAGGTGGAGGTGGAGGAGGATGAGGAGGAAGAGGAGGAGAATGTTGGCGAGACAGAAGAGGGGACCATTGTTCAGTCCTTCACTGTTCAGCGTGTATGGGCAGAAGAAGAGGAGTTGGAGGAGGAGGAAATGGACAGTCAGGCCAGTGAGGGGAGTGAATTCTTGCGCATCGGGACTCTGGCGCATATGGCAGATTTCATGCTAGGCTGCCTATCCCTGGAGAGGAAAGGAGTGTGAGAATGCATGAATACCAGCAGGCCCTGGTGCACAAGCTGAAACAGTATTTCCCTTCTGACAGCGCTAGCGGCAGAGGGCGTACTTGTGCTGGACAAGTAGCGATGAAGAGTAGGCGCGCAGGCAGCTTGTCCAGCACTGGCAGTTGTACGCTTTACAAGGCCTTTGCCAGTTTTATGTCACCCCAGCAAGACACTGTCACCTGTCCCCAGTCTTGGCAGAGCTGATCTTTACAGAAAGATGGTGAGGGAGTACGTAGCTGACCATACCATCATCCTAAATGATCACACAGCTCCCTACAACTACTGTGTTTCAAAGCTGTACATGTGGCACGAACTGGCGTTGTACGCCTTGGAGGTTCTTGCCTGCCCTGCCGCTAGCGTGTTGTCCGAGCGGGTTTTCAGTGCAGCTGGTGGCATCATCACGTACACGCCTGTCGACTGACAGCGCTGACAGGCTGACGCTTATCAAGATGAATAAAGCATGGATTTCTCCGGATTTTCATTCTCCACCAGGTGAAAGAAGCTCAACCTAAATAATGTATGCACTCCTCCTCCTCATTGTCCTCCTTCTCCTCCTCTTTGTACACTAAGGCAAAGGAAACAGGCTATTTTTTGCCAGGGCCAACTGGCTCTAGCTATAGTACTCTATGTATTTAATTTTTCTGGAGGGCCACCTACCCAGTCCTCTGTTTTAAACAATTTTTTGGAGTGCCACATATAGGCACTCAATCTATTTAATTTTTCTGGAGGACCACCTACCTGCTCCTCTGGTTTGAAAACTTTTTTGGACTGCCACATACAGGCACTCAATTTATTTAATTTTTCTGGAGGACCACCTACCTGCTCCTCTGGTTTGAAAACTTTTTTGGACTGCCACATACAGGCACTATCCAAATTAAATTGTCTCCATAGCAGCCTCCACACGTCGTCTTTTTAGCTGCCTCCACACGTTGTCTCCATTGCTACCTCCACACGTCATCGCCATAGCTGCCTCCAAAAGTCGTCCATATAGCTGTCTCCATACATGGTCCCCTTATCAAACGAGCTGTGTCAGGCAGAATTTTGGGTTGTTTTCATGGCTTCCACATCAAACTTTTTAACTTTGTCGCCACCCTGCTTTGTAATCCACAAAATATACTGGCAAACTTTTTTTTTTATTTACTGATATTATTTCAGCGCTTCTTGCGCATCTGTTTACATTCCCCTCACCCGCCATAACCCAAACTTATAAGAACACTACTACACTTGATCTTATACAAAAGGTTCTTAGAAGTGCTGTTTGGGGAGTAGCCGAGAGACAGGGGCTTGGATTGGCGAAAGCTCGCCTGGCAGCGGAGAGCCAGCTCCATCCCAAGATCCAACTAACATAGTTTTAACTGCAGCACCTTTAATCTACTACTAGTTCACTGCCTCCATACATGGTCCCCTAATCAAACGAGCTGTGTCAGGCAGAATTTTCAGGTGTTTCACCAGATACATAGTGGAAATCGGCCCATCTGTCGCCGCCATGCTGGAGACCTGAAGTTGCAATCATAGCAGCGCAATATGGATGCCCCATACTGTTGCTCCTAATCATGGAACCATTTACGAAAAAACAATTAAAAATAGAACCACTATGCTATTCCATTATTCCTAGGTGAAATATTCAAACGACCCGGCCTGCTTTAAAAATTATAATTTTTTCAAAGTAAACGCTTCTGGCCCCCAGGCCCATTTTGGGTGGGGAGGAGCCGAGAGACAGGGGCTTGGACAGGCGAAAGCTCGTCTGGCAGCAGACCGCCGGCTCCATCCCAAGATTAGGCAGCCTCAGAGGCATCCATGCATGCTGCCCCTGCTGTTTCCTGTCCATTTTGCCTTAACGATCCTCCACAGCGTCCACCAATGTCTCCATGCGCATCTTTAAACTCTCTATACCCCAGACGCTGAATTTTCAGGTGTTTCACCAGATACATAGTGGAACTCGGCCCATCTGTCGCCGCCATGCTAGAGACCTGAAGTTGCAATCATAGCAGCGCAATATGAATGCCCCATACTGTCGCTCTTAAATATGGAAGTCGTCTCCATGGCTGCCTCCACATGTCGTCCCCTTATCAAAAGAGCTGTGTCAGGCTCATTTTTCGAGTGTTTCACCAGATACGTTATGGAACTCGGTCACTATTTCGCTACCATGCTGTGTTATCGACTAAATATACCGTCAACCTTTTGTTCACATAGGAAATCATTTCAGCGCTTCTTGCTCACCTCCTTTGGTGAAACCTGAGTCCATTTAGGGTATGTCGCCATGACACTCTCTAGCCTGCCACTGCTGCCGCTGCCTCTACATGCCGTCCCCTATAGTGTCAGGGTCAATTATTGCATATTTTAGATGCTATCTAGCCTCATTCTGTCACTCTGTCATGGCCATGCTGTTGCCCATAATTTTGGCATAATGGTGCGATTAAGCAGCCTCAGAGGCATCAATGCATGCTGCCCCTGCTGTTTCCTGTCCATTTCCGTTGTGTTTCCATCCTTTTCTGAGGTTCCCAGGTGTTTGGCCAAGCTTCCCTGTGCAGAGCGTTGTTCCCCTTGAAAAATGCTCAAGTCTCCCATTGACTTCAATGGGGCTCGTTATTCGAGACGAGCACTCGAGCATCGGGAAATGTTCGTCTCGAATAACGAGTACCCGAGCATTTTAGTGCTCGCTCATCTCTAGTGAGGAGGAATTTGTTAGTGCTGAATAGGCACCATATATGCCCCGTCTTCTCTTACAAGGGTAGAAGAAGTCGGGTTCACAGACTGATAATTTGGCGGTAGAGGAGACCTAAAAGGTGATTGTAGGTATTTATAAAAATCTCTTGGTGTCAGGGAATAACTTTTGGGCTAAGTCTTTAAAGGTCCAAAGGGTTGGACCGGTATATAAGGAATTTAGAAAATGTATACCTTTTTCGGCCCACTGACCAATGTCTACATGTGGAATTAATAAGGAAATAGCTGACAGCAGAGTTTGCTTAAGTTGCATAGGCAAAAGTAAATCATGGTGGAGGACTTGCCTCCAGATATGGAGTGTGGCTTGTATCATGGGAGAGGGAAATGAGGTTCCTAGTATGTGGACTCCACTAAGGTTTTTTCAATAGAGACAGCTTATCTGCAATTTTAAACCACTAAGATTGAGTTTGATCTGCAATTGCAGGATGGTGGCAACCAATAACATCAGGACATTCTAGATGCTCCCTTCTAAGGGTGTGAGAGTTTTAGAGAGATCCTCAAACTTTGTCCCTTCAACATAAAGGAGGTGAGTAGTGACTATAATTTGACTAACATTAATTTGGGCAGTATGCCCAGAATACTATAATATTATACTATTTTGCAGAAATAGTATAATATTTTGGGTAAAACCATCATATTCAAAGTGGCCATTCTACCCAGCCAGGAGATCGGTAATGAGGAATACTGTTTCAGTTCACAAGATATCGAATACATCAAAGTGGGATAGTTAGCTAATATTAAATTGCTAGACAGGAATGGAAGGGAGATGTCTAGATAAAGGGACTCCGCCCAAAGCCCATTTAAAGTGGTAACGATCTTCCAATTGGTTATGCATTGCCTGTGGGATTCCCATGTCAAGGATTAGATATTTAGAGATATTTAAAGTTCTTCTATAAGTTTTGATACTACTGCTAGGGATTGGATCTAAAAAGGATCTAAGGATCTAAAAAGTATGACATCATCTGCGAATAACCCAATGTGGTGGTCCCTACCTCCGATTTCCACACCCTTTATAAGTGAGGAGAGTTGTATTGCTTGAGAAAGAGGCTCCATCATTTAGGCAAAGATTATTGGAGATAGGTGCACCCATGCCTAGTCCCATTTGTTATTAAAAAGGGCGGGAAAGAATACAAGATTTGTAGGCATGGGCAGATGGTGCTGAGTGCAATGCTAAAATAGCATCCAAAAAATGAACCTGCTGTCCAAGGTTTCGCATGTAAAACGTAGGTATCTCCAATGTACCTGGTCAAACGTCTTCTCCACATCCACGGTGAGGAGCAAAGAAGGCGTTATACAGTTGTCATGAAGATATTGATTAAACCTATATTATTCTTCATATAATAAGAGTATACCATTGTGCATTCTTAATAGGTGGATTTAATCAAGGAGCTCCATCTCCATGAAAGATAATCAATACCTAACAATGGTCCATCCATCTTTTCTGCAGATTTTGTCAATAGCATAAGTGAGGTAAGTAATAATTCTGTGTTTTGTTATACATAATGATGTCCAAATACAGTGGCAAGCTAATACAGTGGCGGCCAACGCGCTGGGGCGTGTTGGGGAACCCAAGAATTTGGCTGCCAGCACCGATTAAAGCAGTTAGAAGTTAGGAGATGATAGGGTATGTTTTCCATTCATTAAAGGGATAAAGGGGTTTTCCAGGCTTTAAAAAATGTTATATAAGGCTGGGGAGGGGGGCCACACAAACAATATAAAAAACATATGCTCACCTCCTACAAGCGCACATTCAACTGCAACACCTCCTACTTCTGTTTTTATTAAAAGGCAGACGCTCCCTTCCCAGCCATTGCCTTGTGCCTGCTACAGCGTCAGTTTTAATGTGTAGCAGGGACAACCCCTTTAGATTTGATCTAGAGAGATACGGTGCTTTAGAGACTTCCGCTGCTCATTTCTAACTATCAATAGTTGTTCTAAGTACAGTATCAGAAGCGCATACATGCAATCATGTGCCAGTGTCATGGCAGTGCAAAGTTCTAGGTAAATATATATACTTTTCTTTTTGAGAGCATTTTGCAATATAATAACAATTAGGAACATTTCTATGTATGTTCTTGTTCACAAAGTGGTTTTATGAGAAATGATCCTTTTTATTGTAGAATTATTAATTTTACGGTAATCACAGGGTACAGTTCACTCCATTCGTCATACCCTGGTAGGTCATGATTCGATGTCAAGCAAGGATTGAACAATAGCAAGGGGAAAAAATAAAACCTGGCCACACTTAATAACACTCCAGTGGCATTGCAGCAATTGCTAGAATAAAGATTAGACACAAGTAATACATAACCCTCATTTGTAAGCAACAGATTATAATACTGTATGTGTACTTGATCAAGTGTATGCTTAAAGTTGCTGGAGGGGAGCAGACAAATAACAGATAAGGTCAGCTAAGAATATTCAAAAGTTTGTGCCATTAAAAGGTGCTTAAATAGTCACTAACTTTTAATCACTCGTACTATACAAATGAACACAAGACATTTTGTAATACATTTTATTGGGGCAAAGTACTTCTTTGTTTAATTACTGTTGCTCTTATTATCTTCATTCCTTACTAGTTTTATATTCATTATTTTCATGCGTTAGTTTAAATAGATGCATAAATTTTCATTTTAACCCCTTACTTAACAATTTGACTCAGTTTTATTGTTGTTTTAGCTCCTATCACTCCCTAGGCTGGTCACTGTTAAATTCTAGAGTGGGGGTAGGGACTCTCTATAATAATATAATCCCTCTAGTACTAGATGCTGTGTGCTGCAAATGTGCTTAGCCTATGAGGGTTCGGGTTTATATACACTTTCATTAAAATGCTGAACATTCACTAGTATCTGACACATAAAAAAAGAAATATGAGACAGATCAGAGAAAAGAGATGATAAAATCCATAAGATGCATAGAACACACAATTACATTCTCAGCTCTGCTATATCTCAGCTATAACATACACTGTCAGACCTGCTGTGCCTCCCTCCCCCTCTTTTGGTTAAAGATCTTATCTGTCTGTAGCTTGCAGATTTACTCTACTCATGCTGTTGCTTGTTGGCAGGAAGTCTCTGTGTATGTGTGTGAGCTCATCTTGGAATTCAAGGGTTGGGGTGCACTGCCAAGAGGAGCACAGGACAAACAAAATTGTGAGACAGATTGAGATTATTTATGTGAAATGCTGTATTTTTGTAAATTACAATTAATTAGAGAATGTGTTATTTTATTACCCTGAGTATATAGCCGGCCCCCAGTATATAGCTACAGGCCCCAACTATCTAGCTGCAGGTCCCAAGAAATATTTATCTTCAGCCCCCCAGCTATTTTTTTCAGTAGGGCTTCAGTGCAGAATTAATAAAAAATACAAATGTACTTACCTTCCCCTGATACCCTGGCGTGAGGCACAGCCTGCTCTTCACACGACATCACCCGACATGAATATGGCGCAGTGGTTCTCCGACTTGATGCTGCAGGTGACAGCACCAGTTACATGAATCATGTCAGTGGCGCTGGCTGGGTGCTGCTGCATAACTGTGTATACTGGCCGTGCCTCTGACATTTCGCTAATCCTTTTTGTGGATCTTCATATGGGGCCTGGGTTTGGGCGAGCATGGGCCGTTTGGAAGTCGAAGGCCCTGTGCACCCACCCATACCAGCCACAATGACATGGCTCCCTGATGTACACTGCATGAACACTAATAATTCCTCCTTATGGATCTTTATTCCTTCAGTCTACAATTAATTATTTCATGCATTTAGATCCTGTGATGTCACTTTTAATTTTTGCGGCAGTCGCGTCTTTGTACATAGATGGAGAGATTGCTCATCTCCACCTTCCTAATTGGTCATTTTATTTTAGGTGCTTGTATATTTTCCACTACGACTTATGAATGAAAAGCTTTGCCCAAGGCTACGGGTCAAGCCTGCACGTTCTGAACAGCACAATATCAGTCTCATCATGTTCGTAACATCAATAGTCATTAAATCATAACTCAAGTCTTTTTGTAGGGAGACATGCTCTACATTTACTAAACATGGCTTTTATGTAGCAGTATGAAGTTGCTCAGAATTGTGGCTAATTTGAAGTTATCAGGCTCCAATGCTCAATGTATACCAGCGCCAACTACAATGTATCATTATGAGTACTGTCAAATTTCAGGAATTTCAAGGGATACTATCAACATACTTGACTACCATTCACCAGGTGTAGTAGCGATGGGCCCACATACACCAGTTCCTATGTGGTGTAGTTTTCTGATTAAATTTGCGTTCTTCAGAGTTGGGTTTTCTCACTAAACAAAAACAAAAATTTGCGCAAAAATTTGTGAAAATTATACGCCAAGAAACTACATACAACTACTGATAAATCTCCCCCATAATCTACTCAAGAGATAATAGTTATGTGTATGATCCCAGTGTCTGATCACTGGAACCCATAGCAATTATGAAAGTAAGAGCCTTAAAGTCTCCTGCTCTTCCTGATATTAACAGAGCACAGGTGCACATGTTAAAGGCATATCTTCATGTGGGTAGTCACATTTAATTTAAAGGAGTTTTTCCACCAATCCACAGGATAGGTCCTAACTTGCTGATCGGTTGGAGTCTCAGTGATGAGACCCCCAGAGATCTCCGTCTGCTGCATTCATCTCCAGGAGCTATGAGGGGTCCTCCGTCGAACCCCTCCCCATTCTTGTGATCTGTGGGGGTCTCATCACTGAGCCCCCCCACTGATCAGCAAGTTAGGCCCTATCCTGCCATTATGTCTGACATACCTGAAGTTACTTTGAAGTAATTAACTAGTAGTCATCAGGATATAGCTCTGATATGGCATTATTATGCTCCATAATCATAGCTAAATGTCAACAAATCTTTATTCTCATGTTCTGATGTGAATTTAGAACTAACATCATTTCTGGGGTTGTCACATTTGGAAGGTCTGGAGAGAAGTATAACATTTCCTCTCCTTTAAGCTCAGAATGGGCATTATTTGATTTTCCACCATTGACACTGGATTGTATCAAGACAGCTTTCCAGGATATTGGTATTTGGGCAGCAGCTACTAGAAAAAGTAATTTGCAACACTGACTGAATCCAAATGTACCATCTATTGTTACTATATTAGGTCAAAATTGTGTTAAAATTGAATGGTTATAAGCCTTATAAAGGAAACACCTCTCTTCGTTATATGATTCTGTACTTTCTTGGGTAATGTAATACATATTGCAGTACTGCTGTTTTAATTCATGTATGTAAAAAAAACAAATAAAACATTCTTAATGAAGTTAAATCTAAAACAAAGTTTTAAAATATACCTGTATCCTGTAACAGTAGCCAAGATGGCGCTGTGGTAGGCTGCCTGTACACCTTGCTCCAGCATTCCTTCCCCTTTTAACCCCTCTCCCCATCCCTTTTCCTGGAAATTTGGACAGTCCTGCTGGCTCCCTATCATGCCGCCACTTCTTTAGGCATTGAGACACTGGACCATGTGCTGTAAGTGAGCGGAGCAGCTGTGGAGGCCTTCTGCACGTGTCCCCCACCAACATCCGTCATGCACCTGGACCCATTGGAGACCCTGTGCCTGCTGGTCAATCAGCGGAGGCTACTGCAATGACCTACCAGAGAGACACACAGCTATCCATGATTAGAGAGACAGGGGCGGAAAGGAGAGGTAGAAGGTGGTGAGAGGACCATCGCCAGTGGGTTTTTAAATTCATGTCTTTAAATTTAAAGTGAATTTTTAAATATGGAGAGGGAAAAATGGAAATGCAGAAAATTAAATTTTCCCATAAAGATAGCCCACAATAAAGCACATTTTTAAATAGCCTCCTTAGCCCCTTTGTAACCATATTCAACATGTGTCCTTATGTTTTATAAATCTTTTATAATTTAATCTCATACCTCTGACACTACTAATTCACTACTATGGGTCCAATTGACAGACCATTCCCGCAGCGAACCGATATATGCAAAGAGGAGGAACTCCAGAAACCCCCTCTCCTCCTGTGTTTCTCCACCCCTTCACTCCCCTCAAATTGGAAGCAGCAGTATAAAGAGGTACCCACTGGATGCTGGGGAGGTAAACTTACAGGAGACACTTTGAAATCATACCGCGGTGGGTGGCGCTGTTGCAGCAGTACCTCACACTACTGCTATGCATGCGCCGCCTGCTGTAGTTTGACTTCAAAACAAAGGACTGTGAAGGGGAACATAGGCAGAAGGGGAGAGGGGAGTGCCTGGAATACCTCATCTATGCATGCACTGGATGTATCAGATTGAATTATAAAATATCTATAAAACATAAGGCCTTAAAGGGCTAAGGAGGGTATTTTGAACATGTGCTTTGTTGGGGGCTATCTTCCTGGGTGAAATGTATCCTTCAAAATGATATTTTCTTTTATAATGTATAATACAAAGTTTACTTTGCACTTTTGATTAATATAATGTTGTCAAAATATTCATATTTTAAATTTTTGTGTGAGGGCTTGCTTTCTGTGTAACTAATTGTACTTTCTAGTGACAGTATTTAATATTCCCTGCTGTGTAAAAAAATTTACTTGTGGGCTCTGTTTATACAGCTTTTACTGTGCGCTTTTTTCTTTGTGTTGTTGGGATCAAAAGAATACCAATTAAAATTAAAACCTTTTGCTTTTACACAATTTCTTCATACTTCAGTGTAGATGACGTGTAGGGTGAGATGTTGCTATAATTGCTACCATTTTAGGGACTGTATGAATTTTTAATCAAATTTAATTCAACATTTTATGTGTTGCTAAATGGGAAAAAAATGGCACTTCAGACAGCTGTATTGCAGTATATGGTAGAACTAATTTTAATACCTTAAGCCAAGAGGAAAGGTAAATAAGGACACATCTGTAGGTAAGAGACAGATTTGTAATCACATCACCCTCTTATAAGCCTATGTACTATATTGTGTATTATAAGGTAAATTTACCTCTGGAATAATCATTTCTCATGTATAGTCTCTTTTGATCAAAATTTCATTCACAAGTCACAATCTTGCCAAGCTTAAGAATCTGAATAAAATGTCTTATGTATGCATACAAAATCTCAGTAGGGTAAGAGAGCATGAAATTCGTTGCACTCCAAAAGTAGATGAATTTCTTCCAGTTGTGAATTGAAAAATCTCTATAAACCAGAATTTATTCAAAAAATAACAGAACTAAATGTGTACTTTGAATATTCAGGGAATACGACAAGACAGTCCCTGTTCATTTTAAGTCTATATTTTACATGAAAATACATGATACTGAGATTTTCAGCACAATATTAGCAGATGCACAGAAACTATGATGCTGCAGTTTCGCTGCCTGCTTTCACATAGAGGTGTATTTGCCAGACCAGCCAGGGACCCAAAGAGTTACTGTGGGGTGAAGAGTACGGAGGGAGAGTACTAAGGTTACTATTTTAAGGGGCCACACTGCTGGACATTACATTAATGGGGGCACTCTGCTGGACATTACATTAATCGGGGCCCTCTGATGGACATTACTTTAATGGTGGCCCTCTGCTGGACATTACTTTAATGGGGGTACTCTGCTGGACATTATATTAACGGGAGCACTGTTCTAGACATTATACTAATGGGGGCACTCCTCTAGACATTATATTAATGGGGGGACTCTGCTGGATATTATATAAATGGAGGCACTCTGCTAGACATTATATTAATGGGGGGACTCTGCTGGATATTATATTAATGGGGGTACTCTGCTGGACATTATATTAACGGGAGCACTTTTCTAGACATTATACTAATGGGGGCACTCTTCTAGACATTATATTAATGGGGGGACTCTGCTGGATATTATATTAATGGAGGCACTCTGCTAGACATTATATTAATGGGGGCCCTCTGCTGGACATTATATTAATGGGGGCACTCTGCTAGACATTACATTAAAGGGGCACTCTCCTAAACATTTTATTATTTCGACCAAGGAAAAGTACGGAATCATAAGGCAAACTTGTGGTCAGAGACAGGCAGGATATCAAGACAGGCAGCACAGGATTGGAGTCGGGGACGTAGCGGAAGGTCAGGACAGGTAGCACCGGATCAGCGTCAATAACGGAACCAGGGTCACAACAGGAATTCGGAAACACAGCTAATCGCATAGAATAGCTTTCTCAGAGGCACTAGGCACAAAGGAGCACTGGTGACATGCAGTAGGTGACTGAGATATTTAAGGCAGTATCTACTCAATCAGTATCATAACCTTAGGGTCAGACTGTGGTGCCAAAGACCCACCAGTGAAATAGTTTCTGGTGGCCAAGCTACTGCTACCTGCAAATTTTACCTGTATATACTCACACAATGGGGCACATTTACTTACCCGGTCCATTCGCGTTCCAGCGGCGGCTTCTCTGACGAGCGTTCGGGCCTTCCGGCGATTCATGAAGGTGCTGCGCCCGATGTCCACCAGGTGGCGCTGCTGCGCCGAAGTCCACCGAGGTGCCCCAGAGTTCATCGTGGTGCATGTGACTATTGCCCGTGCGACAAATTTTTTATTTTTAAATGCGGCGGTTTTTCCGAATCCATCGGGTTACCATTCGGCCACGCCCCACGATTTCCATCGCGTGCATGCCAGCGCCGATGCGCCACAAACGGATCGCGTGCGCCAAAATCTTGGGGCAATTCAGGGAAAATCGGCGCAAATCGGAAATATTCGGGTAACACGTCGGGAAAACGCGAATCGGGCCCTTAGTAAATGACCCCCAATGTTTAGAAAATGCATTTTAATTGCGTTCTTAAAAGGTATTTCAAATCATGAGGCAAAATGAATCACAAAACACATCACTATTAATCATGGCAAAATTGCAAATGTATTTTGAGGTGTGTTTTAAAACACAATACAAACACATATAATGAAAGCAGCCTAAGATCATGTGCACAAGATGCGATAGAACTGTGCATCTGGAGAATTTCTTCCCTGAACGCAATGCTTTTTTATACGTTGAGGGGTGTAGTTTCTATAAGTGGTAATTTACAAGGCAAGCTATTATTTAGGCCTCTCACAGTCAATTGAAAATTGAGCAGGTCCATCTAAATAGGGTGTTTGGAGATTACCAAAAAATGTGAAAAATGGCACACAAATTCTAAGCCTCATAACACTAATCAGCGGCTTAGAGAATTTAGAAAAAAAAAATTTCACAATTTTTGCAAAAATTTTTTTTTTCATGACTAAACACAAAAGATATAATCCAAATTTTTGAACTAATTTAAAGTGTAACTGTCATTCTGAGCAAAAAAAAACTAAAATACATAATTCTGTCCTATCTATATCCTATCTATCTATCTAATATCCATCTATGTATATCCTATCTATTTATCCCATATCTATCTATCTCATATCTATCTATCTATCTATCTATCTATCTATCTTTGTAATACGCCAGCACAACACATGAGGGGACAGCACATGAGGGCACAGCACATGATGGGGCAGCTTGGAGACTTGGGGAGTGTCTCCTGCCACTTCCTTGTGTGAGGTGATGGGGGGAGGGGGGCTGCAGCTTGTGTCTGTGAGGATTATGTGTTTATACACAAGTGTAGGTAATCAGCTGTGTGCAGTGAGACATGAGGTAATCAGCTGTGTGCAGGGAGACATGAGGTAATCAACTGTGTGCAGGGAGGGGGATGGGGGCGTGTCTCTTCCTCCGTAGTCTCAGCTTCTTTCTGAAGACTGAATGTCCATAGTAACAGACATAT